>JBBPRG010000471.1:0-12082 GCA_038092895.1 Chalciporus pseudorubinellus | reverse complement strand
CTCGTACGAGTCAATACAGCGTGTGGGGAGCGTGCCTCGGAAGAGGACCGGATGGGAAGATATTGAACTGGGAGAAGGTGAAACCGACTGCGCATCAGTTCTACGGAACTCGTATGCTGGATCTGAACGATGAGCTGGGGAAATGGGAGGGATACGAGGGGAAATCGGCAATGCTAGAATGAATGGAATCATGTCGAGGACAAGGGCTCTGAGATAGTGTAAGTAGTCTACTGTCGGACCACGGGTCGCGGTGTTCTCGGACTGAATTGCCGAGTATTCGGGAGAGCATGATTTGGTCGTCGTTGAGAACATGGGAGCCGACATGAACGATGGTTTTTTTTTGTACACAGCTATCGTGATGGATCTCGCTTGGTTGGTTGGTTGCTGACTGCCAGTGATCAAGGATCATCAAGCTGCGTCGGGGTTAGGCGGCCTTGTGGCTGTGCGTTACCTCGTTCATGCGAGTTGGCTTGAATAAGACATCTGTTGACCGTCTTACTCGCTCTCCCTTTCTCTCCTCCGATATCGTCAACTCGCGATGCTTTCAAAACGTATCATCGCTATTGCACGTAGTCGTGCTGCTTTTGCAAGACATGCCCCAAGCTCCGGCATGCCAAAAACTTGGTTCGTTCTCTTGTCACTCCCTTGAGACAAAGTCACTCAAACGTCAACATGTAACTAGGCATGCCGCTGCCTCGCATTTGATGCGCGCGCAGTTCCACGCTTCGCGTCTCTTGCAAGGTCAGTGTTATGACGTGATTCCCAAGAAGCCGTGGAGCATAACGACAATGCAATATGTCATTCTGTAGCTGAGACCGTCAAGGTGCCCCAGATGGCGGAATCCATCTCAGAGGGTACACTCAGGTCATGGTCGAAACAAGTCGGCGATACTGTCGAGGTCGACGAGGAAATTGCCACCATTGAAACTGACAAGGTGGGAGCCCCAGGGTTTCATTCGTTCTGAACACGGAATTGACATGAGTTCGACTCTAGATTGATGTTACCGTCAACGCTCCCGTCTCTGGTACCATCGTCGAACTCCTTGCAAAGGAAGAGGACACGGTTACCGTCGGACAGGACCTCTTCAGAATAGAAGCTGGGGACGTTGGTACGTGTTCCCCTTTATGCATCCTGCGCGGATCTAACTTGTGGAGTATTCCTTATCTTTGTGTAGCCGCAGCCCCCAAACAGCAGAAGCCGACCGAAGCTGCACAGACCACCGAACCACCCAGAACTGAGGCAGCAGCACCCCAGGTAGCACCCACACCCACCCTTGCTCCTTCAGAAAAGAGTGCTCCAGCTGCACCTCAGGAGTCTAAGAAGGAAGTCAAGCGGGAGTCAAAACCTGCTGCTGCCGCTGCACCTTCCAGAGTACCGGGCAGCCGCAATGAGACCAGGGTAGGCGGTGCTTTGTTATTCGGCATGCGTCGTGTGGTTGAGCCTTCCATAGGTGAAGATGAATCGGATGCGTTTGCGTATCGCCGAGCGCTTGAAGGAGTCCCAGAATGCGGCCGCCTCCTTGACCACCTTCAACGAAATAGATATGTCTTCGCTGATGGAGATGCGCAAGAAGTACAAGGATGAAGTGCTCAAGGAACACGACGTTAAACTTGGCTTCATGAGCGCGTTCGCACGCGCTTGCACGCTTGCATTGCAAGAGATTCCTGCTGCCAATGCCTCCATTGAGGGAGACGAGATTGTTTACCGCGATTTCGTCGACCTCAGTGTTGCGGTCGCCACCCCTAAAGGTCTAGTCACACCTGTGGTCAGAAACGCAGAGACCATGAACTTCCTCGCGATTGAGAAAGAGATTGCCTCTCTTGGTAAGAAGGTGTGTAATGATCGTCTGTCCCGATCTAGTATGTTCGCTCACAATTCGTCTAGGCCAGAGATAGTAAACTCACTCTTGAAGACATGACTGGAGGTACCTTCACCATGTCAGTCCATCCTCTTTTGCCCTTTCGATCGGGCTGACGGCGGCGAGTCTCTAGCTCCAACGGCGGGGTCTTCGGTTCCTTGTACGGGACCCCGATAATCAACCTCCCTCAGTCTGCCGTCCTCGGTATGCATGCGATCAAGGAGAAGCCGGTTGTGGTGAACGGTCAGATCGTCATCCGACCAATAATGGTTGTCGCTCTTACATACGATCACCGTCTTCTCGACGGCCGGGAGGCTGTCACTTTCCTTGGTAAGTTCGCACATCGTGGCCTTGCCTGTGCGAAACCAACGCCGTGTCTCCCTCCCTTATAGTCAAGGTCCGCGATTACATTGAGGACCCAAGGAAGATGCTTCTCGCTCCTTTCTAATGCATATATTTAGACCAAGTCAGTGTTTCCGTGGTGTCCTTGGCTCTTGTGTATACTTTCTTTCGCTTTCGCCCATAATATGACAACCTCCTCAACATTGCATGACCCTTGTCTTTGCCATATAGCCAAGCTATATCAACAAACTACGATGCTGTCTGACTTGTTCGGTCCTGCGATGGCGTTGCTAAGGCGATTGTAATATTGCATGCACCTGCAGCGGATATTCTCTAATCTCCTGTAGGCAACCCCTTCGGTAGGAAAACAGTCGTTCCTACTCTTCTAAAGGGATGTCGTAGCAGCGCGCGGAGTCGCCAATTCCCGACTCGACGGTCTATGACCCAATAGCGTCACCAACGTTCACTCTCACATCGCTGTTTCACCCTCCCCAGATCTTTCGGGTGCCTCCGACGGCACTCTCTTAAAGGTCTCGCACTACCCTAGCTACGGTCCCTCAATGCTTTGAACACGCACGATGAGAATTACGCTCACTCTATTGCGGGTGGTGTGACTACCTCGCTCATTCTCCCCGGTTCTGCCAATGTCATTGTTAAGCCGACCTTTTTCAATGTTCTTTTAGTCATCGTAGGGTGACCGTGCGTCTAACACTACGTTATTTGTAGGTGGACCGATGTTTACGATCATGTTACGGACGACTAGCGAGAGGTCACCGATGTCTATGTTGGCCGAACCGCCTTCTGGTCTCAATGGTACAGAGGTGGATATACCGCCGCGCTGGCGTCATGTAAAGTATGCATCTTTTGTGGTATTGGAGCTTCACTGATGACTCTCGTCACATAGACACGCCTGTGGTGCGTAATTATGTCGGATACTAACATGACCTTGTGATTTATCGAAAAAACCCATCTTACACGGGAGAGAACCCCTGTAAGTCCCACATTTTTGCGTATTGTTCTGTCCAACCAATATCTGGTTTTCAGCTCGCACTTATTCCGGGACCAGAATGGATACCGGATGGTCATACCGCGAAGCGTAAAATTCCATTACTCTCGATTGCATACACTACAGGCTACTCCCCTAGCTACGAACATGCTCGGCAAATCAAAAACAAGCAAGACGAATATTGCTCGAAAGTTGTTGCTGAGCAATGGGAGGGACCCGGACGACTGGCAATGGGAAGCTCTGTCGACATCTTGGGGGGAAAGTCAAGGTCAATATATTGTTCTTTTCTACGTGGGGGGAATATAGTTCAAGTTTGGTAAACTGATTTTTATTCAGGTCCAAACATGTTGCTATGAGGCAGTGGACTTTGACGCCTTCGTGAGGGTGCGTATATGCGCTATGTTTCTAATGACCAGAGGCCGACGATTCGATCCGCAAAGCTCTCTTCACATCTCCCAAGATTTACCATCCCCGAGTCGTCTACGATCTCTTTTACGGGGCGCTCCGATTTACGCATTGCTGTCTCGAATGGTGAGTATGATTCATGGCCTGCAATTACCCTGGAAAAGTGATGTCGAGGCCGATACTTTGGCGAGTCCCATCCTGCAGTGTGATGGATGATTGTTACACATGGAAGATGACGGACTCGCCTTCGCGTGTGCGAGAAAGATACTCAGTGGTCCGTGCCAGTGAGTAACGAATCCTTCTCGACCAAAGCGAATCACGATGAAACGTACCCGAGCTCACAATAGCCAAGTAAAGAGAAAGATCCGTCTATGATAATGCGGCCAACGACTTTTCCTGTTACCTAGGTGACGATGAACGACGCAAATATACCAACATCGTCCCAGACTTGCCATGGGCCGCCAGGTGGCCGCGAGCAGCCCCGCGATGAGAAGTGCTTCACTAGAGGGCACTCTACAGGGCTGAGGATCCTTTAACTTGAAGTCCCAATGTGCACTGACATACCGGTTCCTATACGACGAGCGGTGAGAAGGTCTCGGAGGTCTCGAACGTGAGCGAGCTTGCACCCTGCCAGTGACTCGAATCCAACATGCTTAATGGTGAAGGAATCTGGGTGTATATTACTCTGGGTAAAAACGAAAAGGATTGGGACTGACTCTTGGAGGATCTGCGACGACAAGACAAGGGACTCTACTTCAAGTTGCTTGCCAGGAGCTCGTTCAAGTTCAATAGGTTCGGATCACACGACAAGAGTACCCAAACCAAGGTCAACAGTTTGAGTCCTATTCCATGCAATGTTCACCTTGACGACTATTTCGCAGATGTCGGTCAGCCCGTCCAATTCGAGAGCGACAATTTGTTGGATGGACATATGGTCACATGCCTGGCGATAAGTGGCTCTTGAAATACACCCCAACTTCTCCGTCCACCGTCAACCTAGTCTCGCCTGTATTGTCCCGCTTGGAGGGGTAGATGTTATGCTGCGGTGTCAATGCATTGGCATGACCCAGCTCCGACATTCGAGTTGGCAGTGATGATGACGAGTGCATGCAGATGCGCTGCATTCCAAATACTATTTTCAATTGGGATTGCAGGTGGGTGGGACAATTTGATGGCATTGGCGAGAGGAGAGAGGAGGAGGAGTGTGAAGCAGCAGGGAATATCATTGATTTCATGCCTTTGTAGAGGGCAATTAGGGAGACATTGGTTCCACTAGACAAGTTCAGGTAGTGCTTCTAACATTGAGCACAGAGATTGATGTTTCACTAGTTGAATACAAGTGAGGTATGTACAAAGAAAGGCATAGGAGCAACCAAAATAAAACTATTTCCAGCAGAGTATCCAAGATCTACCAGATACAGAAGTACTGAGGTCAAGCTGGTAAGCTTGATGTGAAGACATGATGGAAAGATGCCTGGGAAGATAAAAAGCATGCCTAGCCCATGATGGAATCCAACAAATAAGAGCACCATCAGGGGTTTCAATCCAACCATCCTGCTTCTGCTGCCAATCTTCTACTTCTTCTGCCAGTGACCATATTTTGATAGTCTGATCTGCAGATCCTGAAGCAATACAGTTGTTTTGAGGTGAATAGGCAACAGAGGGAACTCTATCTGTATGCCCCTGATGTAATATGCTCTGACCAGTGCTGACATTCCAAACTCTCATGGTCATGTCAGCACCACCAGACACAACATGATTGTCATCAGAAAAGACAACAGAGTTGACCCAAGCTGTGTGACCATGCAATGGACCTGTCACACACTGTCCAGTACTGGCATCCCAGATCCTGATGGTTTTGTCATCTGAGCCAGAGACAATGTGACTGCCATCACATGAATAAGCAACAGATCCAATGGTATCTGTATGGCCTTTGAGTGGGCCTGCAACACACTGGCCAGTGATGACATCCCAAATCCTAATGGTCCTGTCCCCAGAACTGGAGACAATATAATTGCCATCAGGGGAGTAAACAACACAATGGATGTCATTTGTGTGGCCTTCCAAGGGACCTAATGTGCACAGGCCAGTGCTAGCATCCCAAATCCTGATGGTAAAGTCTCCAGATCCAGAGACAATATGATGCCCATCAAATGAATAGGCAACAGAGTGGACCCTATCTGTGTGCCTTTTCAGTGGACCTATTAAACATTGGCCAGTGCTAATGTCCCAAACTCTGATGGTGTTGTCCCAAGAGCCTGAAACAACATGACAGCCATCAGGAGAATAGGCAACAGTGCTAACCTCTTGTGTGTGTCCCTGGAGTGGACCTGCCACACACTGCCCTGTCCTCACATCCCAAACTCTGATGGTCTTGTCATAGGAGCCAGAGACAATGTGTATGCCATCTGGTGAATAGGCAACAGAGTAGACCCAGTCTGTGTGCCCCTGAGAAGGATTTCCAACCCCTGGTTCAATGGCAGCCGTCCATATTCTGACAGTACAATCCCCAGACCCTGAGACAATATGGGTTCCATCAGGTGAATATGCAGTAGAATGCACTGCATTGGAATGCTCTTGAAATGGACCTGCAACACATTGGCCAGTGCTAGGATCCCAAATCCTAATGGTATTGTCTCTGGATCCAGAGACTATGTGACATCCATCAGGAGAATAGGCAACAGAGTGAACATGATCTGTGTGCCCTTTGAGTGGACCCACCACACACTGGCCAGTGTTGACATCCCAAACTTGGATGGTGTTGTCCCAAGAGCCTGAGGCAACATGGCAGCCATCAGGAGAATAGGCAACTGTGTAGACCACTTGTGTATGCCCCTGAAGTGGACCTGCTACACATTCCCCAGTTTTCACATTCCAAATTCTGATGGTTGAGTCATTAGACCCAGAGATTATGTGGGTGCCATCTGGTGAATAGGCAATGGACCAGACCCCTCCTGAATGCCTGTCAAAAGGACCTGCCACACATTGTCCAGTGCTGGGATCCCAAACCCTGATGGTCTTGTCTCTGGAGCCAGAGACAACATGACTTCCATCAGGGGAATAGGCAACAGAGGTGATCCAATCTGTATGCCCTTCCATGGGATTTGAGATACACTGGCCAGACTTGGCATTCCAGAGCCTAATGGTCTTGTCAAAAGATCCAGAAGCAATCTGGGTCCCATCAGGAGAATAGGCAACAGAAAAGACTGAATCTGTATGCCCCTGGAGTGGTCCTAATATACACTGACCAGTGTAAGCATCCCAAATCCTCAGTGTCCTGTCATCTGAGCCAGACACAATGTGCATCCCATCAGGTGAATAAACAGCACAACTGACTATAGCTTTGTGTCCCTGAAGGATATGAACTTGTGCTGGCCAGTGGGTAGGATGGCCCAGTGTGATGGAGAGTGGGTTATGGAGGTGGCTGAGCCAAAGGGAAGAGAGTGGAGAGTTGGATGGTGTCTGGGGCATGGCTGAGAGATAAAGGTGGGGAGTGGAGTCTATGAGGATGGGGGAAAACACTTGGATGAAATGGGATGCCTCAGATGCAAGGGTGGCTAGCTCAGTGTCCTAGGAAGGTCATGTTAGACTCGCTATCCTCTGGCACATACTAGAACATCACCTTGGTCCATTGTTGCAGGATGGTGCAGGTCTCTAGGGCAGATAGGATGTAGATGGTAGGGGAGGAGGAAGAGAGAAGGCTGATGGCCTCAAGCCAGTAGGGGAAGGAGGTCTTGAAGAAGGTGGTGACCTCATGCAGCAAATCTGGAGTACACTCTGCATGTTTCAGGTGATTCATCCAGTACTGACATGAGTACACTAGGGATGGGGGAATGGCAGCTTTGATGCGAGCTGGCAGGTCAGGGATAGTGGAATTGCGGATGCGAGAGTCTTTCAGATCACAGATGTTGAACTTGAGCATGTTTCGCATACAGGAAAGGAGGGAATTGCCGAGGGAGAGGTGATGAGGAGGAAGGATGGGGACATAGAAGGATGAACTGCGTTGCTCATCGAGCAAGAAGTCGCGGAACGATGTGTGAACTGGACGGATAGGCTGTTGTTCATCGAGAGCACCCTCGAGCACCGAGCCAAGTGGTTTGATGATGGCACGAAAGTTGATCGTGTTGCAGAAGAGTGCCGAAAGTGTAGCAACAGATTGCGGCTCCTTGAGAGCGAGCACGATGGCCATCACCTCACGGAATCGAGGCAGGGCGTTGTCACGGAACAGTTGTCCCAATATAGTCTTGTACAGGTCGTCGAGCGGATCATCACGGTTGGTCTGCAGGAGCGTTTCAAGTCGTTCCCAGGACTCGAATCCCGCAGAGTCGTCCAATCGAACGAATTTGCACGCCGTGGATGCCCATTGGAAAAGGTGTTGGGATCGGTGGACGAGAAGTTGGCACCACAGCTTGTTCGGCCAGCGGTCGTCGAGTTCTGGCAATCTATCGAGGGAGTGATGAATGAACTTCTCGAGATCGTCGTCGATCTGGGAATGGGGAACTTCCCCAAGGTGCTTGTGGACAATCTGCGAACACGGCGGCAGGGCGGCGATAATGTCACGCTCCGGGCGACTGGTGATGAGAAACCGGATGTTTCTTGGCAGGTTGGATTCAGCGATCTGCGTATACAGAGCTTCTAGAAGTTGGCGACGATCAGCGGGATCACCGCTCTCATCGAGTGCATCGACCACCACGAGCAGCGGACCAATCGCATCGATACGCTTGCTTGGTTCGATGATGAGCTGCTCGATTTGCTCCAGGGGTGAGACCGACGTGCGAAGAGCCCGGTTGTCCTTGACAACTTTCCACAGCTCCGACTTGAACTGAGGGTCGTGGTCAGAGAGGTCGCGCGCGATAGTGCTGAAGAAATTTTGCGGGTTGCGCTTCGTGAGATCAGTGCGCGTGAAACAGTATGAAGACCCCAATCGGCGCTGTCCATCGTATAGTCGAGCAATCGTGTGCGCGAGTGCAGACTTGCCCGAACCTGCAACACCAAGAAGAAGGCACACACTCGGGGCGTCATCCGATGGGTCACTGAGGATGTCGCAGATACCCCGAATGAAATACTCTCGCGTTCCAGGCAAGCATCCTTTCTCCCGTACGTATCTCGCCCCGAACGCATACGACAGGTCGTTCAGGTCAATCGATTCCGCTGTGACACCGACGTGTCAGCTCTACCTGGGGTATCAGCATGAGGGGCCTACCGATGTTCTCTGCTACGTTCATCATACGGAACACGGTGACGCCAGTATATACGACGACACCATCCAACAACACCGTCTTCAGTTCTTTGAACTTGTCTTCGTATCCAACGATTCTTGAGTCAATATCGGTAAGGGTATATTTCGCCGTCCGAATCCCTAATATTGCGATCAGCTACGAGAACCGTGAACCGTGAACTCGACTGACAAAAACTCTGTTGTTTCGCGTACTCGACGATGAAGTACCCACATTCCGTTACTTGTTGGATTAAAACCACGATGGTCTTTCGATGCGACTCGATTGTCTTCAATGCTTCAGCGTCGTGAACGAAGCCAAACATGTCGTTCATCGTGCCAGCCAAGCGGATGATCCGGTCGTCGCGATCTTGTTGGTTGACGAGCACCTGATTGGATGTTCATTAGAAACGCTATGATATTCGTCGGTCTGTATACCTTGTTGGCAGCGGATAGCACCGACCAAGCCAACGATGCGTAAGGGTGAATCTGCGCAGCGTTAGTCCGCAAGAAAATTGGGAAGACAGTAACTACCTACCTCCGCGATGCCGGTTACAATCTCGTCGAAAAGCTTGATCCTCTTGAGCAGAAGGCCCCATGTATTCTCGAATGTCCGTACTTCGGTGGTGATGTTTGAAGCGGTTTGCATGGCCGATGAAGCAAGACCAACAATACCAGACGATGGACCAAGCGCGCTGACCGTATCGTTCACCTTACCGACAGCGTCCTCTGCTTGACGTTCGTCTGCACTGACATCACGATTTCTAAGAGACTCAGTAGCGAGCCCAAATTTGATCGTGATGCCCGTAACCACAGGTCCACTGGTCGTTCTTTTCGAAAGAGACTCTTCCACCACTGTTATCAAGTAGATTGAGTCAGTTTGGTCGCTTAGATTGATCACGATGCTTACCTCCATCTCTAGATTTTCCCAATAACCCGCCGATAGTATCCTTCAAGCTGCCAACGAGTTCGTCCTTTCTAATCCGGTGGTTCCGGTAGACCTCGATGACGATCTCGGAATGATTATTGCCGTCGCTGGGCAGACGTCAGCTCCATATTGCTACAGAAGGTCAACAGGACTCACAAAAAGATATTTTCGTTCCATGAGGTTTGGTTATTCTTCGCTTCTGCTTTCTTCGTCGATCGCTGGGTGTCGCCGACGGAAATGTGTATATAGTATCGCTTAGCAAATCCTAGCCTGCGCTTATCTTGAGTGCGGATTTGAAGACCTGAAGCAAGATGAATCCCACTTTCGAGCAGGTCTAGAAATGAAAACAGACCGTGGATAGTGACTCGCTTCGACCTGAGATGATTCTCAGCATCGTGGATATGAAATACAAGTCACTCAGACTTACGCTGATGGGTTCGGATCGCCTGTATTCATTCTGCCACACCAGAAATGTGTCGATAGAGACTGTTGACGATGGTTGGATCTATGTCAAATGTAGGTTCTTGGTCCACGCAAGAGCCGCAGCAGTTGAGCGCTGAATAGGCAAACCGAGGATATCTATAGCATGACACCCGATTACGCTCTGAGCAACTCTCTCGCAGTCACGTTGCCAAACTCACTTGAGTGTCTTCCGACATGCCAGCGATGATGTGCAATCCAGCTGGCCTAATGTCGTCCTTCCTAGCTATCCATGGTCCCCTCCTTCTCTGTCGTGTTTTCCATCGCCAAGTTGACGATCGACACCACGCCTGATGGATGCGATGCTGTTCACGGCACTAGCGTTCTCGTCGCCTTCGGAAACACGGACGATATTGTACGTCGTTCGAGGAAGATATGGTTCGATGGGGTAAGAGAACTTCATTGCGCGAGTGCAGGGCCTCCAGCAAGCGTTACGGTCGTGGATTGAGGCTCAGGTAGATTTAAGATCGCGTCAAGGTGCGCACGGGTTCGTTTCTTGTATCTTGGAGGAAATGTTTGTCCCGCAACCGTTGGAAGAAGATTGGATTCAGTAGATAGGATAACGAATGATTCGTGATCGAGCGTTTGCAGGTTTGTAATGGTAGAACGAGTATCGAGTATTTGTTCACCTCTCCAACGGGGTATGTTTGTCGATGCTCGCAAGTCATACAAATGGAGCGTCGCCGCGAGGGTGGATGGAAACGAAATTCTCCACCGACCTCCACGGCCTTTCCAAGCAAAACGAGTGTATTGACCAGTGCCCGACCAACTAGACACGTCGATGATATCAATGTACACAGCAAACCTAAGTAGTCAGCACGGACGACCGGATCCGCGGAACTGGAGTGTCCAGATAGCACTACCTCGAACGATCTGCATCAACGTCTTCCCGACACGGGGAGGAGTTGAAGGAGTCCTCCACGCTCAACTCCTCAGCTCCCCTGCTAACCCGGGTATCGTTATGACACCTGAACCCGACATCTCAAGACTGAAAAATGCTGGGATCATGGAATAACTTCCTTCTCTTTCCCTTTCCTAGATGGTGGAGGAGCGGCCAGGCTCAAGCCAGACACGCTTGTTGCTGCTGGACCGCCCGTGGGTGTCCAGGAACCTAACCGTCGCATGCCTTTGAGGCCTGTGGGGGAAGTTGAACCGTTGGATGATGCTGCTGAAAGTGTGATGCGATTCGGTGAATGAGATGGACTACTCGGTATCGAGGTATGTGATAAAGATTTGGATGGCGATGGTTGTGGTTGAAGTTTGGACTCTCCCTGATTGGCTTCCGTGAGGAGGAATTCCACCCAAAGACGGGAGAAAGACTATCGAGGGTAAATGTTGAACGAGGTGCATTGTGGAAATACGGAGACTGACGTACCTCCGTCTCATCGGTCTTTTCCAGCTCCATGTTCTTACTTTTGCTGGGTGATGCTGCCCCATTGCTCCTTCCCCAGAACAAACCACCTCCGCCCGAGTTTGTGGAGCCATTCCCAACTGTTCCTAAGCCCCTGATCAAACCAGCTTTTTCCCTCTCCGAGTCGCCCCATCCGAGGATAGTCGCCACTAGTCCTAAGATTTCAAACCTCTTAGGATCAGCGCGAGGGGTAGACAGGAATGACAGAAGAACGTTCGTCACGAGTCGACGGTCTACGTTAGTGTCAGAGGAAGATTTCCGAAGCCGGCGGAGGGCCTCAATAAGGTGTTCATTCATAATGACACCTAGAAAGACCAGACGGTTAATGTCAAGCAAGCCACTCGAGCAAACAAAATATTCGAAATTCACCTTCATGTCGAAGCTTTCCGATGAGCAAATTCTTTTCCTTGAGCTCTTGCTCCAATTCTAACGTACGT
>JBBPRG010000470.1:0-12088 GCA_038092895.1 Chalciporus pseudorubinellus | reverse complement strand
TTATGAATGCATCCCAGACAACGATTATGAAGGAGGCAACTGAGTAATTAACGTCAGCCTGCGAGATTTACGGACACGAGGTAACGATACTGACCGGCAGAGTACTCGCTGAGTTTGGTTGGTTCAGAAATTTGTGACGCAACAGCAGGGACCGCTTCGTTCATTAGGACGGCGTCCGACACGAGGATTGTTTCTGCATCGTCAACATCATCATGCTGCTCCACTGCATCGACTCGTGGAAGAAGAAGAAGACCAAAGTACTTACCTATGTCACGGTTCACAGCTCGACTCGGGGCCGTACCTGGGTATCTACACAGAATGGGGTGGAGAGCATGCGAGCGCAACAGCGAGGAATCGAAGGAACATATTTAGGTCACGATTTAGTCTTGTCATTCAAGTTGACGGGACGTTTCACACCAGGCGCTGACCCTGGCCTGGGCCCCTGGCGCCGTGCTGGCAGTGACCACATTGATGTTGCAACTAGGTGAGTTGAACTGGCAGTTGCCAGTGCCGAACTCATAGTAGCCTGAGATGGGTTGGTCACCAGACTACTCCGGCGGCACTTTGTATAGTCCGGGCCGGCGCATTGCCAGTGTTTTGGCACCCTGGTGCAATGTAGTCTCCCGTACTAGGCAGACCGAAGATCGAAGAAAGACAGTCCTTCCTTCTCACTAGGTGCGATGCGAACTAGTCTTTATAAATTCAAAAAGAGGATCTCTATTCTGTCTTGGTAACTTTAGATTCCGGTGTCCTTTTCTCGTCAACTTGAAGTTGCGAGGTGCGAATGCTGAGTCGAAGGATGTCAGTCCCAAACTTGTGCTTTGTATATCTGCTTCTCAAAACGGTGTGGTATTGAATTGACGGATAGAAAGTTACACATTTATCGACGATGGATTGATCGAATGAGTGAAGATGCACGATACGAGAAGAAATGCAAAAAAAAAATCGTTACTCAAGGTATCACAAGATATGCAATCAGAAAATAGTTGAAACATTCCGATATCAACCCCTCTCCGAATCGAAAAACGCCACAAGCTGTCCGACGGGAACCTTCTTTCCAGGACCTACGAGTGGCTTGCTGTCCTTGCCCTTCTCCGACTTGGACTGCCGCCGCAAGACGAGCGGGTCGACGAACTTATTTGGCTGAGGGTCCCCGCTGGTACTGCTACTAGCGCTATTGTCGGTCCTGAAATCGATGGATTGAGATTTCAAACGATGTTTCGAGAGCGCCTGGTTGCTCTGCAGAGACGATGCGTACGTCGACTGTGCTCTCGGCCTTGGGCTAGCCGTCGATGATACAGCTTGCCCAGAACCCAAGGCATCCGCGCCAGCAAGCTTTGCAGCAGCAGTAGCGCGTGAGGCAGCTTTCCTGCCCACAGTCTCGTCCCCATAATCATTATCGTCCTCGTCCTCGCTACTCTCGGTCGCAGGCGAAAAAAAGGCAGTACCCATCATCACCCTCGCTCTCTCACGCTCATACTCGGCCTCAACTTCAGGCGGGGCGACGATAGGATCACCCAACGCGACCGTGTAGCGTTTCCGATTACCAATGGGTGTTGGGCTGACACTACCTCTCCTGGCACTCTGGATGCTCGGAGGTGGGAGACCGCTTGGTGTGGGAGACATCGTGCGCGATGGAGGGGACATGGATGCGGGGAATTCCAAAGGGGAAGAGATTGATGGGAGGCCGGAGATGGCCATCGAGGTCGGGCGGGACGGAGGTGGAGGGGAGTTGGCAGGGGTATGCGTTGGAGAAATGACGTCGCTGGGGCTGGCGTAGTCTCCTGTGGGGTATGGAAGTCGGGTGCCTGCCCTGGATGAGACCTTTCCTGACCCGACACGCGCAAGTGGGGGACTTGTGGACTCGCGGGCTGTCAGAGAGGGTGCACGGCGAGGTGTTGAAAAGACGCCCATGTTCACGACAGGGGTGCTTATTACGCTGCCTGGTGGGCTAGTGGTGGAGGACATAGGGGCAAACGAGGGCTCATGCGGGCTCACGATCATGGACTCGGTAGGAGGAGCAGTTCTGAGCTCGGGAGAATCGTGAACGGCGGTGTTCATGGACAGGACAGGGGGGGAGGTGGCAAAGCGTGCCATCTCGCGCCCAAGCTCGCCGATACGAGACTGGAGTTCGGTAATGTCGTCTCTGATCCCGCCAAGGTCTGTGTGCGTGGGATGAGGTTCGTTTTCGTGTTCTTTAGCCTTTCCATTGTCCCCTTCGTGTTCTTTTTCTTTGGCACGCTCGTTTTCTTTGTCGACGAGCCAGCGCTCGACGTCTCCCATACGTTCCTCAAGCGCACGGACATGCGAAACGGTCCAACGTTCAAGCTTTTCGAAGCGTTTCGCTATGACCAAGAGAGTTCCTGGGATATCCAATGTCCCAGAGGGGGCAAATGACGCATATAGGGGAGGCTGTTCGCGTGCGGGTGATCCGCCAGGGGATGTACCTCGTTGGAGTGAGATCGGAGAAAGGTTGATAGGTTGCGGAGCCGGCGCTGGTGATAACCTCACCGGGGCCTTGTTCGGGGTAGGTGATGTGGGGGAAGATGCCCGGGGGCTGCTTCCACCAGGGGGAATCTTGAGATTAAGATAAGCAGGGTCGGTGTACTTGGAGGAAGAAAAAGCAGGCCACTCCTTTTCTTTTCCTTTTGAATCTCTCATGTCTTGTTCACGCGATCGAGCATCCTCGATGACCTGCTGAGCGGGCGTGAGGGGTTCGTTGTCCTTGTTGTCCTTGGTAGGTGTGAGCCTTGACTTTGTACTTTGCCACCAACCTGCTACCCCGTCCTTGGCGGAAGAAGCGGGCGAAGGCGGGTTAGGTAGGGTCTGTGATCTACCACGTGGAGGAGGTAATGACTGTGGAGAGCTAGAGTTCATCATCGCCAGGACGCGCTCTTCTATTGTGCGCCTTTCTTCTGCTTCTCTGGTGAGTATCATTTCAGCCTCACGTCTGCTTCGATCGCGTTCTCTCTGGGCTTCTGCTTCTAGTTCCGCATCTGATGGAAGTGCCCTGCCTCCAGGAGCAGGACTCATGAATGAACCGACCCGGTGTGCGAGGTTGGCCGCGAACTGGGTTACGGAGGCGGAGGGAGGAGATTGGCTGCGAACCCAGGTACGATCTGCGTCTTCGTTATCGTCGTCGTCGTCATTGTCGTCGCCGGATTGGCTTTCTTGAGAATTTCTTCTTGGTACAAAGTCGTTGCGAAGAGGTGAGTGTGGTCTCCGCGGGGGTGGGTGTCCATAGACTGGCTCAGGCTATTACGGTTGTCGAGTTAGCTGGTGAGCACTCTGAACGTGAAGTGTGGCACACCAAGTTCAGCGATGTTGGTGGAGGTGGTAGCGATGAAGTCGTCATACGTCGTTGCTGGGCATGTAGGATGCTCTGTGGGCTGGGCTTGGGCGAGGACAGGGCGTGTAGATTAGCGATGCTCGGTGATAGGGAGGTGGTCGACGAGGTGTTGAGTGATTGCGAGGACATCGTGCAGCACGACGAGCACGAGTGAATTTATCGCTTGCTCGCTGTGCGCGACGACGACGAGGACGTCCTCGACGCTGTGTGGTGTATCGAGATCTGGTCCGTGTTCACGACGCGGGTGCGAACAACCTTCCTGTAATGGAAACGTGATCTCTCCTAGAAATTTTGGGCGGACAATTGCAAAGTGGATGGCGCAAGTCGGACAGGTTGTTGCTGCGCTGGATTTTGCTGTCGAGACTGTCATTCCATGACCACGACGACGAGCAACAGCCACTCATGGATTCGAGACGCGCCGAGACGTACGCGCCAGTTAATGTTGCTGTCCTCTTTCTTACCGGACTGACTGGTGTCCATCCTCAGGTTTGAGGCGCTCTCCGCCTACCTGGAACAACAGAGGACGTTTCTTGCGCGTACACAAGCCGATATCGACAGGCTAAAGGAGCTCAAGGCTGAAGCTCTCGCCTCTCCAGAACAACTTGCGAATCGCAGCAATCTACAGGTGAGTTTCGCTCAGGTGGCTCCGATGGATCCCTTTGTGACGTTCGAGACATGTGAGCAGGGAAATGAAACTCCCATTCCCCAGCTGTTAAGTGCTGGAGAAAAGATATCGCGATTGCAGGATTATCATCCTGCTCTCTCCTTCCCTGCCAAGATTGACTGGGAAGTGTTTTCTTCAAGTGGTGAGCTCGTGTTTACGAACGTTCCAGTCCCCTATGAAACTCACCATTTATCTCCGATTCCCGTTCCAGATGCAACACCGCTGCGCAGTCTCGCAGTTCGGACCCGTATAGATCACACACAACGCACCGTTCCATCCAACCACCAACGGTCCCCTCTCTCTTTTCTCCAGAAGTTTGTTAAGGATGCTCGTAAAATCATTCTTGACCCTGTATTTGAAGACCTCTCAACCTCTACTGACATCATCGCGTTAACTTATCCTACGGATCCCTTTAACTCTAACCATACCTGCCCGTTGAACGGCAATAATCCCATCCCCGTCCCTACTCCTGCTTTACCACCATCCCTCTCCGAAGACGAAGGTGAAGATCACCCCCAGGCACCAGTCGTCCAAGAATCCATGACTGCCCAGCGAAAACGCGAGCGCGCACGCGCTAAAGTTCGGGAATTGAAGAAGCGGAAGATCAGATCAGATTTGGTCGTTGGGTGTAAACTCGGTGAACATGACTCTGATGGCGTCTTTGTGCGACATGACGTTGAGGACGAGAGTGTGGAGGTGGATGTCAGCATGGAGACGCCAAAGTCCTCTTCTATTCCCTTGGATGGTCCGTCCGAGCAAGCCAGCGAGGCTATGGACGTTGATGCTTCGAAGACAGTCATCCCGCCACAGTGTGCGAAGCCCGCAAGCCTATCCAGGGCCCCCCAGCGCACCCTTCCCCGAGTGGACGGCATCAACCGGTCAGCTCGCACTCGTAAACCATCGCTGAAACTCCAAGCCCAAACTCCTATTTCCAACCCAGAGCAACACACCGAACTCTCAGTTACACCTCCCACGCTAATGTCACCGCAAACACCCGGGAAACGCTCTCACGACGCCGCACCCAAGACAGAACCGCTGTCCATGTCAGCAGAAGCGAATGCTGAAGCGGATAAAATCAGATCTGAAACATATAAGCAAGCTTGGTCCATATCTGAACAACATCTTTTGGAGCGGCTCTTGGAAGAAATCCCCGACGGGGAAAGGAACCGGTATGTGCTTGCTGCGTGGGCTATTCCTTATCGGTTGACTCACCCTCTTGACAGTTGGGCCAAAATATCGCAGGCGATGGGAGGACGACGAACACCCAGACAGGTTGCAAGTCGTGTACAGAAGTATTTTGAGAAGTTGAAACGTTTTGGGGTAGGTGTAGACAAGAAGGGGAAGACAAAATGATACATTTTGACATTGCATCAATTGCCTGAGGAGAGCCTGTTCATACCGTTTTATTGTAGTTGTGCTGTACTAGTAATTACCCTAAGATTAACCCTAACCCCAAATCAGGGCAACCATGTGATGGTGAGTTGACCAACACGTTGACCATCCGACTCCATCGTGTGCTCACACCCGACGCTGAACGATACACGCGACTGACCAGCTTGTCTTGTTTCCCATCCCACTACCTCTCACTTGCCCTTGTCATCGATCTCTTTCTTCCAAGCTCCCTGGACGCAGATCAGCGCAATGGCGACCCAAGGATTTGATCCGAACAAGGCTCAGAATCTCGTCGAGGTATGCACTTTAGCCGTTGACACTAGCCCACCGGAAACACGTTGGCTCATGAGAGTTCGATTGTTTGTCGCGATTCCGAATGAAAGATAGAGAAACAGTGGGTGCATTCAACCCGCTGTGGGTTTGGGCTGTCCTGTTGATCAGTCCGTCTCTAAAATCTAGATTTGCGGTCAAGGCTGTTGAGCATGCCCAGGTGACTGCATCCGTTTCAAGGGCGTGGGCCATGCGCGCTAAAGAACCGCTGATCCATTCTAGACCTATTGGAACCTCCTTGAGAAGGTCCCCCCGCGTGAGCTCAAGCTGTCAAAGTTGGTCATCACATCCGCTTGGCGCGTGTGCCAAATAACAAAATTGGTCGAGCTAGGTTAGACGATGAAATCTTTGAGCACATCATGGCCACGTTTCCTGAGTTGAACGAGGAAGGGCATGAGAAACTTGTGAAACTGGACGAGGATTGGCTCAAAAGTGAAGAAGCAAAAAAGAAGTGGAGAGATTTCATCAATCAGTGAGTAGAGTTGATCCTTTTTATCTTCCCTGAGCGGCGCCACATCTTCCATCCTTCTATTCAAGCCCAAGTGAATACTCATGAACGTGTTTGATATGATCCTGTGACAGATATGAGAAGAAAGTGAAGGACTTCAACTTTGGTTCCCTCATACGGACCGACGCCAGAAAGGAGTATTCCGAAACGAACACGATCTTCGGTCCGACTCCGGTTATTATTTTTGACTGAAAGTGCTCATGCTGACTTGTGAACTCCCTCGTAGTTACGCGAATGCAGTTCTACGCCATCGAGGTGAGTGCTTGCAGGTTGATGGGGCCCTGAATACACCCTGAACTGATGACCCATTGATACCATGTTACGCCGTGATAGATCGCTCGCAACCGACTGGGTCTAAATGACGGTGCCCACGAGATCGCCAAGGCAGACGCTGAGCAGGAGAGGTTGAAGAAAGAAAAGGAGGCCGCAAAAGCCAGCAAGAAGAAAGCCAACTCGTAGCCCGACGTCGTACACAAATCGAGTTTATTTCTGTTCCGTGGTTTGCGACCGAAGCCTCCAGATTTCGTGATGTCGTTTGACGCACATTCATTCGATGTTTTGTCAAGCTCGAGATCTGTGCTGTAATTATTTTTTTTCTCACTTGATGAATAGATCTTCATAGCTGAGATGACAGCGGAAATGAGCTGGCCGCAGAACTGAAGCTGCACAGGAGTCTGTGTCCCTGAGAGAGGTCACAAGTACCCCACAGTTAGGCCGTTTTGGGGTCGGCGTGAGAGGTGGGCCGGCCTGTATCAGTCATACTACGCCACTTTCAGACGTAAGACCACTGTCACTGTCTGTCAGAACAGACTTGCCACGGACCGCATCAGGTCCGGAGTGACATTGTCTGGATGTCACAGATCACGTGATGTGACAGGTCGTGTCGGATTGAATGATTGACCGCGACCAAGTGAACCTGTAACGCTGATGGACGACGACGTGATATCGATACACTCTAACGAATCCGACACCCAAGATCATGGATCCCGCCGCGCAATCCTTGAGCCTGTCGTGCGACGCGTTGTCGACGCTCTCGGTGGATACGAGGGCGGTGTCTACCGCATGGGAGACGAGGTGAACGGATGTCTCCGGGACCTCAAGAAATTATGGCGCAAGGACGATACAGACGACGAGCGTACCGTCGCTCGTATCTTTTGGGAGACGCGAGTCTTGTCCAACGACCTTATACCCATTTTTCTCCAGACCGCAGGCAATGGTCTCTTCGATGACAAGCGGGCGATTGCATGTGCTGACCTTATCACTGCAATGACCTGGCCCATCGATGTTGCCGAGGAACTGCGAGAGCTGGACGACGAGATGGACAAGGGCACGGACTATACGCAGCTCACCTTGAGTCACTTGAACTACAAGGCTGCCATCCTCAAACCTGGCGTCATGCAAGCCTTCTTCAACGTCATGCTGCCTCCCCTCGCGAAACCTGCGAAAGAACGAAAAGAACGAGACCACCAGGTCGTCAACGTCGTTCTCCATCTCGTCCGAAATGTTGCTTTCATCAAAGACCTCGCTCCCAATATGCATCTCAGTTCCGATCAGGCAGAACATTCCTCCCTCCAAACGAAACTCATCAAGGCGTTGTCTGAAACACGCATCCTTGACCTATTACTTACTATCGCCACCAATTCAGATCAAGATCCATTTTTCAACGCCTCAAACACGCTGATTCTAGAAATCTTTTACCTTTTATTTCGGGGTATCAAGCCAACGGCGTTGACGATTGATCAAACCAAGGTGGTTATTTCACATTGTCGTGTGGTTGACACGACCGCTGAATGAAGTTCCATGCAGCAACCTGCCCAAAATTTACAGCGTCTCTTGGCCGCCGAGGATAAGAAGAAGCGGGACATTGCCCGTAATGCTTCATCCCGGCATTCACGATTTGGCACGACCATCGCGGTTCAGCTTAACTCCAAGAAGACCTCAGCTGATCCTAGTGGCGATAGTGCTGAGTCTTCGGCCACAGCCGGTGCATCAGAAA
Organism: Chalciporus pseudorubinellus; assembly: GCA_038092895.1. Classification (NCBI taxonomy): domain Eukaryota; kingdom Fungi; phylum Basidiomycota; class Agaricomycetes; order Boletales; family Boletaceae; genus Chalciporus; species Chalciporus pseudorubinellus. The sequence continues at coordinate 3,849 of JBBPRG010000470.1, read as the reverse complement.
GAGGTTCATCCTCGAGGCCGTTGGTCCTTCACCGCCAGGCGGCGATCACCAAAGAATCAGGAAGTATCTTGGACATTGCAAAGCAACAAAGAGCCCGCAAAGTCAACAAGGTTGATGAGTTGGGTCGAGAAGACAGCCTGTCCTACGAGGCGCGACTCGTCTTGCAGGGCTTTGCAAGCTCGTTCTTCACGGACTCTTGTTTTAATCGTGTGTCCAACGTTTTCCTATCTTGGTTGCGTTCTCACACTGTTCCGCTTGCGTATAGCTTTTCTCTCTGCATTGCTGAAGGATATCAAATCTGAACGACCGAAGATCACAGAGAAGGACCACCTTCGTCTACTATACATCACCAAGTGGTTCCTCGACTTCTTCCTCACCCAACGATCAAAGGAAAAGGTTGCCGATGACAAGCGGAAGTGGAACTTCGGGCTCGTTGCCGCGGTTACCGATAGGAGCTGGATCGTCTGGGTTCTTAGACGTATGAGGGAGGCGATGGAAGAAAAGGTTTTCCACACTCCCCCTGTTTCCGTGCCACTCTGAAACTCATTAGTGGCGTTTTTCCCGTCTCAATTATCTAGCCCAAGATGTGGAACGAGCTGCAGACGGGGATTGAATGTCTAACTCAGTTCCTGCTCTTGATCGACAGCATGTCTTCGTCGGTAATCTCCGACCCTGATCTCGAAGAAGCCGCACGATTGCTACAACAGCAACTCATCTATAACGGGGATGTGCTTGACATTGCGTTTGACAGTCTGCGATCTTACAAAGAAGGAACGCAGTCGCTGACATATCTCAACTCGAGCGTGTATTTGGCTTATGCGCTTTTACGCATGCTTGAGCGTTGGGGAAAGGAGAGTAGTGGAGCGATGTACGTGAGAAGGAAGGCGATAAAGAAGAAAAACAAAGGCATGTTTAGATCTTTTCCTCCGTCTGACATGGCATGGACCTGACATAATCCGGTTATGAAGGGAAAGGTCCATCAGAGGAGGAGGGCGTCCCTGACGTTGAAGATGAGGGTGACGCGGAAGAAGAGGAAATGATTCATGAGACAATGTTCACTTTTGAAGCCCTCGAGATGGTAAGTGACCGAGCCCGCATGCAGTACACGACTTTTTGCTGATAAAGATAATCACGAATGGCCGATGTTAGAAATTCGCACACTCCGAGATTACACGGACATTGTTGGTTTACCTCTCACGTTACAAGGAGTTTGACTCTCCGGAGTTAATGGAGAGGGTTGTGAACCTCCTATGGAGACAGATCGTGAAAGCGAAGGCGGAGGGGTTGTACTTCAATGTGAGTACGGCCTCATTCTCTCCTGAGAGGAACGTTTACACGTAAGTCAACAGGTCTCGACTCTGCATCTGTTCAAAACGATCCTCGACGATCAACGGTCGCTTCCGAAGGACCAGCCGTACAAGGATCTCATAAAGTTGATCATGTTCACATTACGGCAGTTGTTCAAATCCATGGAGGAAGAGCCATTCCTCACGGTTGAGGTGAGGCATTCATTTTTGCTTATCTATTGCCCGCAGCCCGCAATGCTTATCGTGAGCCCGGTTTCTTGAATTACAGGCGTGGTTCCCCATGAACCGCGGACACTGGAAGCAATATTCCAGCTGGGAACCTGAACCGAAATCTAATCGTAAACATGATATGGCTGAAGATAGTGGCAGTTTCTCAGGAGAGGTCCAAGTCAAGAAAGGTTATTCTTGGAGCGAACAAATTGGTATCGCCATCGCTACACTCGTTGAAGAAGGCAAGTCTGGACTTGTGGAGTGGGTGAAAAACGTAAGCAATCACGCTTTGCCATGTTGTCAACACGAGGCCGAGGAACGTTTTCGGTGTTGTTGGTTCAGATTCTTGTGTTAGTCATCCGCCAGCGTCAAAGGATCGTCGACGAGACGGATCAAAACGATCGGGATGATGATACCGATTATATGGAAGACGCTCCAAGGAAAGCTGGACCCTCTAAGGAGGCAATTTCCAAGTTCACCGACTACGGTGAGTTGTGGACCACACTGCGTGTACGGGCACTCAGGGGGGCTATGCAGTCATCCCTTATATCAACGATGAACATGCCGAGGCGGCTACAAAGAACGCGAGGCTCAAGCTTGTGTTTCGTCTGCTAGATTTCATGATCCAAGAGGAAGGTATGTTATGTGTTTGCGATTGCAGTGCATATTCAACTCATGGGCTTTGTAGATGCGGAGGAGTTTCAATGGATGGTGCCCGCCCCGATCACGCCGCCTGTGTTACAGGAGAGGTGGAACGTGATCGACCAGTTCCTCAAGAATCCCATCGACTTGAAGGGAAAGAAAGCGAGTGAGATGCTCAGCAAAAAGACACGCAGACGTCGAAGGCGGCGATCTCCTTCACTCGGTTCCGACGTTGAGCTTCCTGATGACGAACCTCGACGTCGTAAGAGGGAAAAGAAGACGAAGGAAGAGAAGATATACAAGTCCGCCCAATTCATCGAGGACAGTGACGAGGAGTACGGAGACATGGAGGCGTTCCTGGAGAAAGAGAGACTGCTGCGGGAGAAGACTGCGCGCGCTGCCGATGAGAGCGGCAAGATCGCCACGATGAGGGCGAGTGGGAGTAAGAAGCGCCGGAAGAAAGGAAAGGCGTCCAATGTGGCGAACGCCGACGAGGATGAAGACGATCCGGTCCCGGTCGGGAAAGAGGCGCTGTCTGACAATTCTGGCAGTGACGATGAGATCTTCAAGTCCCTGCGGAGTAATCGGTCGCCGTCCCCTGCTCCTCCGCCCAAACAGCGACCCAAACCGCGGTTGGTCCAGAAAGCCAAACCCCCCGCTGTAATTGAGGCAATTAATATTTCGAGCGACACTGAACCGGAGGTGGAAGCGGTGCCCTCGATACCTGCGGGACCTCGACCGACAAGGAAAGGTCGCCTGGTGCTATCTGACGATGACGAGTAGATATTTGATGTACGATATCTTGGGTTTGTACGTTCCACATAGAGGTCTGTGTCGCTGTAATGATTTTTTTTCACCAATAATTTGTCCGTCGCAGGAACACGTCCCGCTGGAGCTGGGGGGGATGCGGAAAAGCAGTATGACTGCCTTGTTCATTATTTGACCGTCTTGGACGATGTCGTAGCATCAGACATGCATGCCAGTGGCGGCTTGTTCGATATTACAGACAACTCCCGCTGCCCGGTATCTCGTTGAGTTGGCGTATGCCGCACATGCGGTGTCCAGCAAGCGACTCGATTCAATCCATCGATCCCTCCAGCTGGGGCGGTGAGTCGCCCTTTCCTAGCTATCATAGGTCCCGTGATACCATCATCTTCTAACTATCTAGTGACCTTTGTTGTCCCCACATCGGCGATAGCACCGACGAACTCTGTTGAATCTGATACAAATTTATTCCAGGCTCTCCTTGCGTTTTTACTCACGCGTACGTTACCCTGCAGATGTGATTTCCATTGCCAGATTCGTATGCAGGATCAGGTCTGCATCGATAAAGTTTGTGTCGAAAGACGCCACGACGACGTGCTAAATGGTATATCACGTCTCCTAGCCGCTACTTCCCGACCGTGACTGTCCCACTGACACTTCGATTGATGAGTCTCCGAGTCGGCTACTAGTAGGACAGCTTGGCCTTCCCCCCACCACTGGCACTGGCACCACCCCAACGACGCTCCCCTGGCAAATTCCCATCTCCAATCCGTTCGCACCGATTTGGATAGATAGATATGTTTTGAGTTTGTGCGTAAGCCACCAACGAGTCGAGGCTTTATGACATGCGCGCGGACGCTTCGCTCTCGCACGTTTGCACCTCACTTCTCCGCATATGCGCATGTAACGCGATCAACGATAAGCC
>JBBPRG010000469.1:0-12088 GCA_038092895.1 Chalciporus pseudorubinellus | reverse complement strand
GTGAGTAGCTTGAAGCTCTTGGCATTCCCAACACCACCCGTGTCCCTTGTGAGCGCAATGGCACTGTTTAGCTCGCCGTTTTTAGCCATGCGTAACGCACGCTCAATCTGACACAATGTTGATCAGTGGGACGATCAGAATGATAAAAAATGAGGAAGTATACCGCCGCTCCACAAAGACCGATGGCACCATGATACCTGCCGAAAGCTATCAGACCAGTGATGTCTGTGCAGGCGCCCCGGATGCTCTGAAGATGAGCGGCGCTGAGAAGCTGGGTGATGAAAGTGGACCGGAAGGCTTTGTCGCGATTGCTGCTATCAAGATCCTCATAGAGGAAAGCCAAACTCTCGATTAACATCCCGGCCATTTCCCTGACTTCGTCGTTGTCGTTAGCACTAAGCAAAAAGTTGACTACGATAACACAGGCAATGTGCCCCATGTTGTGTCGCCAATCACAAACTCGTTGGTATGCCTGAGAAATGTGAATGTAAATCCAAGGGGAGTGATAATTACTAACCACTGAAACGATCGTGCCTTGCGCCCCAAAGTCCAGTAGTGGGATATTAATGCTGGTATCACGTCGGATGATGTGCGGTAACACCGCCGCAATCTCGCCCCTCGAAATATCCCAAACATTCATCTGACCACCTACCCAGAGTAGAAGTGTGGGGATAATCCAATGTTTCCACTTGTTCTCATTCATCAAACTGGCAGGCAGGCTGTTTGTTGATCGTGAGGCTGGGACTGCTGGAGTACTAGTAGCTGATGCAGACCCCGGGACGGTAGTGTTCGAGTTGATAGGAGTTGGGGGGGAAGAGAGCAGAGTCGGCACAATGCCTGGTCCAGCGAGCAGAGTCGGATGTACATTGATGATTGGGGTCGGAGATGCTGGTGGTAATAGGGCTGCGAGTGGGATGGGTTGAGGCTCGGCCTTGATTTTTTTCATCGGCTGATCATTCTTGACCACGCTGACTGGCTTCTGACAGACACGTGTCAGCAAGAAGGCAAATTCTTGGTAACAACAACAACACTTCTTACCTCACTGGTTCGGCGAGGCTGGAACTCAACAACGTCCTCTATCTCCATGTCGTCCCCAGTGTCGTCAGTTTCCTCTTCATCACTGGCTTCGGGGGAACTGATGGATTCATCTGAGAGCCGTTTCCTTTTGAGGGAAGCCTCAGCTTGGATCAGTTCAAGCGGAACGGCCGTCAAACCGGCGAGAACCTATGACAAAGTGAGTAGCTTTCATACTATCTTTGTAAGGTGACTCACTTGCGGTTGTTTGCCAGACTGAATAGTGGCCAACCTCTCTCGGGCATCGTCTCCGGTTAAGTCCTCCCCAAAACCGCCCACAAGAGGTTCAGTCGCATCGTTGAATGGTGGACCTGTCGTGTGGTGAGTTGATGCTGCATTTGCCAGCATGTTGTTGCTCGGCAAGCTGACAGCCGACTGCGCAGATAATTGCGTAGGAGTGCCGATGGATGATGGACGGTCACGCTGACTGTTTGCGTTCAACGATTTGATCTTGCTCAAGAGCACTGACCTGTTGTAGGTACCCGCTCTGGCAAGTCAAATAAAATTTTCGTCAGTCCAAATTCTCTGTCCTGCCACTGAAATTGAATGCTACTTACACTAATTCATCATACATGTCGTGTAGTTCACAGCCATCAAAACGACGCAATATGACATTGTTTGCCTTGGCGAACTCAGCTACAATGGTACGTATTTTGAGTCGACGAGCCAACGCGTTATTGGCAAGTTGGCGCAATTGAATATTGGACTTGTCTGACTCGGAATCGTTGACAGGGGGGGTGGTCTTCATCCCAATAAACACGATGCCATCGCTGGCGGGCTCCATATTGATAATTGGGTCGGCTGGAGTAAATATAATCTGTGAGTCTCATCCTCAGTCTCGGCCTTCAGGCTCATACCAGGTGGTTGCTCAGCCTTCTTTAATGCAGCCTTCTTTGGACGAACAGACCGCTTCGTGCTTTGTTGAGCATCTTGTGAAATCTGCATGGAGGCTTCAAGTGCTCCGATGCCGCCAATCGCAAGTAATGCGGCATTTGCTTCAGTCGCCTGGTTTTCCAACTGACGCTGCTTGTCAGCCTTTTTTTCAGCTGGGGTTCGCCGTTTTGCAGGGGCATCGACGAGGCCAGGATGCTGGTTGGCATTCTTTCTGCGAGGACGACGAGTAGGTGTGGGGGCACTAGCAATGGGTGGTGATGGTGTTGACATCCTACTCGATGCAAACGAGGGACTAGGAACTAAAGGAGCGAAGGATGGAATTCAGAATGGACAGGCTGAAGGGAAGAGAAAAAGAAAGGTGGGCCTTGTTCACAGGGCAAGATCCGCAATTTCTACTAGGTGCGGAGACTATAGTGCAAATTGAAACTCGCTAACACTTCCCCAGACTTTGAACAAGGCCCACCCTGCTCCAAGACCCCATGCCAGTTCTACCCAGCAGTCGTCGCGCGCGGAATCTCCTCCGCCTTCCTTGCAAGATTGTAACATGTAAGCGCTGGTTTGCAAACAAATCAGGGCTTACCCAGCACATGAACTCCGAGCATCCCACCTTCCCCTCCGTCTCACTGTCCACCAAGTCTGCACCCCAAGGTCCTTCCAACTCAATCTCCAAGCCAGATAGTGCCGTGAACACCTCCGAGTTCGATCACCAATCTGACCTTGACTCCAAGTCCGAGGTCAATGCCAAGTTCCATGGTCCTGGGCAGAAACTCTACCGAAATTATCATATGAAATTGACTGGTGAGTCGCAGTTCTCATAACGAGCAAAAGGAACAAGAACTTACCAACACACCAGGTCGGACTTGTGACGAACACGGCGCCTTCTTACCCGATGGTGCCCCACCACCTCCCTATTGTGACAAGGCCCCAAATGACTGGAGTCCTTTCCAGGATTTTGCCGAGTTTGAGCTCGTGGATCTTCTCTTCACACAGATTCAGATGTCCGGCAACCACGTCAACAAGCTACTTGACATTTTTTCCACATATTTAATCAAGCACAATGATTGCCTTCCATTTGGTAATGCTGAGGAAATGTACAAACTCATTGACAGGATGAAAGTAGGAGATGTCCAGTGGAAGAACTTCGGTATACGATACACGGGTGAACGCAACGGAGACGATGAAGCCCCGTGGATGGACGATACTTATGACGTCTGGATGCGGGACCCAGAGCTTTGTGTCAAGGAGATCCTTGGAAACCCGGAGTTCGCGACAAGAACTGATGTCTGTCCTTATCGCGAATTCGAGACAGCAACAAACTCGCGGCGCTTGCAAGATTTCATGTCCGGTGATTGGGCATGGAAAGAGGCAGTGAGTTTGTCAAGGTTCTTCTTGGACTACTCGCTCAGATTGTTACAGGATATTATTGCTCAAGATCCTGAGACACATGGTTCTGTCTTGGTACCCCTCATCCTTGGCTCAGACAAAACCACAGTTTCAGTGGCCACGGGACAACACGACTACTACCCACTTTACTTATCTGTCGGAAACATTCATAACACAGCACGTCGAGCGCATAAGAATGGCGTCATGTTGATAGGCTTCCTTGCCATGCCCAAAAGTATGTCGTTGTATTTTTTTTTTCATTCGCATCTACCTGCTAACAAGTCACCAGCAACAAGGGAACATTCCGCGACACCAACCTTCCGGAAGTTTCGCCGGCAGGCGTTTCATACCTCCCTCCCAAAAATCCTCGAGCATCTCACTCCAGCGATGTCAAGATACACAGTGATACGGTTCGGGGACGGGCACTTTAGACGTGTCATTTTTTCCCTCGGACCTTACATTGCAGACTACGAAGAACAGGTACTACTATCATGTATCGTTCGTAACTGGTGTGCAAAGTAAGCTTGCATCCTTTACTTACTAATGCAGGAACTAATGGGCATGTCTTAGGTGTCTGGCTTTTCGAGACAACCTCGACGCCAACGCTCTCTACCGGTGTCGTGTTCACACTGATCTTTTGGTTGAAACAATCAGCCTCGATGCATTATGGGATGAATATGGAATAGTGGGTGATCTCGTGGTATGTTCCTTTGATTTCAGTTTCTGAGCCTCCTACTGACTTGGGGATTCAACCCCAGCCCTTCACAAACGATTTCCTCCGTGCCGACATCCACGAAATGATTTCCCCAGACATACTTCATCAACTCATCAAGGGCGCTTTCAAGGACCACATTGTTGAGTGGATCGAAAGATATCTCATTCGGACAGAGGGTAAAGCAAGGGCTCAGATTATTCTTGATGATATTGACCGAAGGTTTGCTTCATGTTATTTCTTTTGTTTATTGTATGACTAACTACTATGGATATGTAGAATTGCTGCAGTAGCCCCATTTTCAGGTTTACGACGGTTCCCGCAAGGACGTCACTTTAAGCAGTGGACGGGAAACGATTCAAAGGCGCTGATGAAGGTAAGTCTGGAGGCACCAAGGTGGAACTCGCTGACGATATCTATGTAGGTCTATCTACCTGCTATAGAGGGCCATCTACCACCTGAGATCGTACGCGCTGTTCGAGCACTGCTCGATTTTTGCTATCTCGTCAGGCGCCATGTCATCACTGATGACACGATCAACGCCATTGAAGACTCTCTTCGGCGATTCCACGAGTATCGTGAAGTGTTCCGCGTCGTTGTTCCTTCCTTCTCCCTACCCCGTCAGCACTCCATGGTACACTATGTCGACATGATCCGGTTGTTCAGGGCTCCAAATGGCCTTTGCTCTTCGATCACCAAGTCAAAACACATCAAGGCCGTGAAAGAGCCTTATAGACGATCCAACCGCATCAATCCGCTGGGACAAATGCTACTCACGAATCAGCGAATCGACAAACTTGCGGCAGCCCGCCGAGACTTCACCGCTCGTGGGATGCTCAATACACATCTCCTTAGTGTTTTATTGACTGAAGGTTGGTTTTCTTGCTCAGTACGAGTTGTTCTCATGTTGATACCCTCTTCGTTAACCAAGCAACTGAGCCGTCAGGGCCGCCCCCGACTCAACCTTCTGTCGACAACCCCAACATGCCAAATAGTGGAAGTAACCCCGACACCCCATATGAGGAAGATGAGGGGGGATCAGAGCCCGTGGATGCTGACCCAACCACGGTCCAGGCGCATGTGCAACTTGCACAGACGGTTCATAAGTACAATTCACATTAATTTCGTTCTTTCGGAGTGACCTAATTGCACTCATACAGAACGGAATCGCGCTCGCAATGTCGTCCAACTCAGTCATGAACTCAAAATCCCCCATCTTGCACTGTTGATCTCTCGATTCCTTTTCGAGCAGCTCTACCCAGACGATGCACGCGACTTCAGCATGCTTTCAGAAGACGAGCAACCCCAGTATGATGGGAAAATCAAGGTCTTCAATTCCGCTTCATCGATGTTTTTTGCCCCAAGCGACATGAGCGGTATCCATGGTATGCGGCGCGAACACATTCGTTCATGCCCTTCATGGAGAAACGAAGGACCATGCCATGACTGCGCATTCGTCAGTGCACACCCGGAAACTGACCCAATGAACGGCTTTGAGGTTGTTCGAATCATCGCCTTCTTCTCATTCAACTATCGTGGATCCAACTACCCATGCGCCATCGTGTGCTGGTTCAACCGTGTTGGTGACACCCCAGACGAAGATACTGGCATGTGGATGGTGCGTCCCGGCTTTGATCATCGGAATCAGCCCCATGTTTCTGTACTTCATGTTGATGCTATTTACCGTGCTGCCCACCTCATCCCTTTCTATGGTAATGCATTCGTAACTGCTCCATTGAAACCTCATGATTCATATGATACATTCCGCTTGTTCTATGTTAACCATTTTGCGAATCACCACTCATTTGAAGTTGTATCTTAAGAACTATGTAATCTCACTTGGGTTTGTGGAATAGTAATACCTTTCATCTACTTGTTGACTGGATCTCGCCTAGTTACTTATTTTTGTTGGTCCTGTAAGTGGTCAAGTGCAAACCGAGCTACTTGACGAGCTTGTCACACAATTGCCGAGGCACAAGTGGGCTAAGCTGGACTAAGCGAGTTGTGGATTTCCTGATGGCATAGCACCAGGATACACTTGTCCCATAAACCACATTTTAGTTCGAACACCAAACCGCCCCTGCACTGTCACGCTTACTCCTGCTCGTCTTTGCACCACCACCCTCGCCATCTGCCTCGTCCACTTCTGGCTTGAATTTCAGAACCTTTTCGCCAAAGGTTTTGTCGTGGCAGATGTGCTTCAATTTGAGGAACTCGTGGAGTAGAATGTATTTGTTACTTCCGGGCACCCACCATTCAACTTCTTGTTACTAGAGAACTTGATCTATCCAGCTAGCAACATATAAAAAAGGAAGAACCACTCACCAAGCATTTCTGGCAAGATTTGTGAGCCATCTTTACACAGCAGTGAGTTCGTAGCACAAAACCGAGGCAAAGGTGGCAGTAACAGGCCATTTCCCAACCTCCCGAGCATGTTCTCGGAGACCTCGCCTGAGATCTGATCCACATCGAACGCCCTGTCGTGGTTGGCAAGACGAGCGTCGAGATGCTTGACCACGAGATTGGCAGCTTGAGTAGATGCTGGCTGCCCATCTCCACGACCCAGCATCGGGATGCGACCTCGAACGGTTGCACGACGTTTCCCGTCTCGTACAAACTTTGCTCCAAAGCCGAATATAAGAGCCGTATTGTGGTACACGACTAGTAAACAATTTTTTTTTTTAAATGAATGCAATAAAAAACGTGACCAGTAGACCGTCCATGCTGCCAATTCGAGCTTGGAAGCTGTGGGGCTGGTGCATGCTGGTGAGGAGAAAGGAGGAAGGAATGAGATGGTCTCTTACCTGTATTTCAGGAAAGTGCTTCAAATGAGGTCTTAGCATTCTCTAGGAAGTTCGGGTACGTACATTCCAATCTCTAAATCGAAGAGCATTTGTGCATGCATAATGTCACCAATGTCACCCTCCGACTTGATGACAATACTGTCCAAAGAGGTCAAGTAGCCCCTGGTGTCGACAGAAGTCGACTGGGAGGTGCTGGATGTTCCAGAGATCTGAGGGAATGTTAGCCAAAGATTGTGGCCATGGATTTGCGGCCTACCTGGTCGACTTTCAGCAACAAAATCTTATCCCGCGCTTGACCAATTTCAATGAAGTTCATCATTGTTCCAGAATCTGTGGGTGTCTCGAAATCACTGGCCTAAAATGATATGATAAACGCGTGCGACCAGCCAAACGAGTTCACCTTACCTCTTGTTGTCTAGCGTCCAGTGAGCTCGCATATTCCGTTTTCGATCTGTCGCCAACAATGACAGCATCGGGGACAAAGAATGATCTCTCGTCCTTTCTTCTCTTCTTCCTTGTGAGATTACCTACTTCCAGCATGTCCTACTCCTGGTCGGCGGTGACAGACAAGCCGCGCTTCAAATCCGCAAATTGTTGTTGTATTTTCGGGCATTCTGCACGGTGCTTTGCCAGCTCTATGTCCTCGCATGCCTCCCTGTATGTCCTGGATATGGTGAGTTAGCAAATACAGATTTGATTGAGAAAAAGATGATCAGAAAAGCAAACTTCGTGCCAACCTCCTCGTGTCCATGCTCTTGTCGACAGATTCGTAATCCTGTCTGCTTCTTAGTCATCCTGCTCGTACCTCATGCCGGTGAACAATCCATATTCGTTGTCTGGGTCTTGAAACTGATATGCTGGTTCCTCCCCGTGTTTCGCTTGGGCTTCACTGCAAGGGAGGCATAAGCTTCAGTCAAACAGAAGCCACAAAAGTATTTCACACATGCGATTGCTTCTGCGCAAGGTCCTTCTCTTGCAGAACCGATATTTGAGCGCGTGGTAAAACCAGAAGCACTGCAGGCTTCTCTCAACCTGAGTACGAAACCAATCCGACGTAACGACGATGAGTTACCCTTGACCAAGACCAGTGATGCACGACGCAGGCGCCGGCACCAACAGGAAGGCCAGCTTGTTTTTATGGCTGCCATGGCTAAACATAGTGCTACATGTCAATGGTATTGATAAATTTTCCTGATGCTGAGGGAGTGCCGGAACACAGCAAGATGGCCATCAAATAGAACTACGACACCTGGAGTGGGTGTGGGTGAACAGGACGGCGAGAATGAGACAGAGTCATACCTTTTCAAGTGTGACAAAGCAACGAGTGCCACACACTGTGACACGTTCAAGTTTCGAGTTGAGATTATGATGAAAGTACTAGTTGGACTCCGATATGGGTCAAGACCATCACCCGACTCTTGGGTGCGCTTAAGGGAGACTAGTAGAGAGTTGACACCATGCCGAAATGGTCCCAAGTTGCCACCTCGCCGATCACAAGAATGGCAAAATTAAGATAGGTCAATATAGTTAGCTATATGTGTAGTCTTGAGTTTTTTTCGCTGTGGTATGTGGTGGGTCCTATAGGCTATAGCCGAACGTTCATTAATTAAAAATCACTTTGGACTTGGCCACTCCGACAGCAGCTTGCAATCCGATGGCACTGCATAGTCTCATATAGTCCTCCCGCCCGCAACCAGATAGTGCACACTACAATATATTCCCACATATTCCGTCGATTAGAATGCGAAGCGGCATATAGCCAATGTGGTAACTACAGACAACATCAAACTTTATTCGAATGCATTAGACTACACAAATGGCAGCGATGCCCCAACGTTCTGATTTCCCATTGACACGTAGGGTATGACTGGAGGGGGTCATGTGTTTCTTAATGGAATGGCGGTTTGTACAAAAGTGAATGCCAAATAAACTGACCCTTTGCTTTGAAAGCAGCCCCATGGGTAGTTGTGTCAACCAGTGTTTTCTCGTCTGCTGCTTGGGCCATCCCAAAAAGGAAGGGGCGCCACCCACCCTTGCCAGAAAAGGAAGGAGGGCCGTTGGTCAAATGAAAGCGAAACAAGAATGAAAGCATAAGTGAGAATGAAAATGAAAGATGTGAGTAAAAACAAGAACAAGAGACACAAATGAAGCGGAAAATACGGTGAACGTCAATGGGAAAACGAAACACAGAACATGAAATCACAAAGAAATGCTGAAAAATGGCAAAGGAGAACCGAAAACAAACACAAACAAGCGGAGGCTATTGCCGGTAGCATTGTCATAGCAAGGGCTCGATGGCTAGGTAGCTTTGGTTGACCAATCAACCCCTTGCTATGATGAATCTGCCTTACAGATTGCTTCGCATGCGGCCCTAGAAGAGTGGGACTCAGGACACAGCCCCTCCCAAGTGGCACAACGACACTCACTTCTTCCTGGCTGTTAGTAAGTCCTGCGTACTCAAATAGTTGCTTAGCGCATTGAAAGTTCTTCATCTGTCGGGTTAGGATTGAGGCGAGGAACAGCGAGCGCATTCACAGAAGTCGTTACCAAGAATGCCAACATCCGTGCATCTCCTCCGATAGGTGAAAGCAATGTTGCCAAGATGGTTAACTGTCCGGTCTTGCACGTGAATGGCGGGCACCCCGAAGTTAGTGGCTCCAATCCATATTACCTAATGCAGGGGTGGGACGACGGAACAACAAGGAGCGAGAAGGACGGACTGGGATTGCAAACAACAATAAAATGGCAAGTTGAAAGCGAGGGCAATCCGAACAGGTAGATTAGAGACATGTAAACTACCGCAATTGTACTCTACAGTACAATTGCGGTGAATCACGCAATTTAGCAAGGTGCAAAATGTTGAATAGTCAGTGATACGATAAATCCATACCATCACAGCCAACCGATTCAACATTTAAGTTTCTAACTATTCCCCATGCCTCCCAAAGCGAAGACAAACCCCAAGGGCAAGGGCAAAGGAAAAAGAGAGACAGAAGAAGTGCATGATGAAGACTTTGAGGACGAGATCAACAACGAGCTCGAGAAGAACCAGCCTATCTGCCTGGATACCTACATGATGCAATACCAGGAGTTGGAAGAGAAGTCGCAACAGGCTCTGCTGGGGTACGCTCGATGTGATATTATCACGCAGAAAATCAGGTTCGGAGACTACAACAAGCGGGCTCTTGACCCAGTAGAAAAAGGGAAGCTATTGGCGTCTTTCAATCACAACGGCCTCGGTCAGTTCTTTGTCGATTATGCCATTCCGCTCATTATCCCAGCTGACGACATCCTACCCAACTCATATGTTAAATTGTCCTCACTTGGGGACGAGAGACCCACGGACAAGAACCTGCCGGTCCTTCAACTGAACGACAAGCACAAGGAAGTGTGTGCTGCTGGTGGTTGCCATCGGCAGAATGCCCTTAAAGAGTGGATCAAGCAGAAGAAGGCACTACTTACCACCGCTTCGAAGAACCTGGACGAGGTTACGTCCCGTTTAAAGAAGGACCCACAGTCCGTGTCAGCAGATGAGATTCGGGAGGCACAGGAACAGGCTGCGTACTTCCAGTCCTTGGTAGATGCGGGTGGGCAGTGGATAGTTGCTATCTATGATGCAGGTGCACAGATCATCGATGATCGCGATGTGTGCAAGGAGCTGACACATTCACTGTAGACCTTGTGGACATCGCGATCGGGACTCATCTATCGACGAACCAACGATTCTATACATACGCAGAGAGTGCCGAAGAGGGAATCATACAAACTTTCCAACTGATGACGTCCCTCAAGAAAACATGGATGCAATGTGAGGTTGCTGTGGGTCTGAGGCCGAGCAACCACGGTTACAAGATCATGAGTCTCCTCCAGCAGGATTACATGTGGAGGATGATGGAGGCCATCGTGGACATCCCCTCGACACATTACATCCACTCCGATATCTTCAAAATCACATCTCTTATGAACAATTTGTTGTCACCTATCGGCGGGGTACATATCTTTCTTGCAATTCATCGGAGTTGTCCTTTTGTTGCTTATTCATCTATCTCGCAGCTTCTCGCAGCATTTACCATATACCTCGAAAAGAGGTTCGATTTATGTTGGAACACTGCAGAGTGGGACTCAGACAGGGTCCAGGCCGCCATACAAATGATGTCCAATCCCCACTCTGCCCAGGCTGCTCGACAGGAGGCGGACGAGTATCTCACCAACTGCATGCAAGCACTCAAGGCGGCAAAGCCAATCAAGCTTGCCATGAACGATGCTATTCGGGATCGTATCGACAGTGTTTACAAAGGTCATCTCGCGAAACCCTCGGTTGCCAGATTTATCGGTAGTGCGACTCCTAAGTGGAAGGATGCCTACGAGCTGTATGTCAATGATGTCGTCGATGCGATTCAGACGGTCTATCAAGAGGCCTTGAAGGAGTCGCAGTTCGCTGACTGTCCCCCAGAGACACAGCAGGCATGGGTTACAGCCAGCTCCAAGGCGAGGGTTGTGCTTACCAACATCAGCTTTGTCGAAGAGCCATCCTACATGCCCTTCATGTCGGTGTCAGTTTGGAAAACTCTGGTATCGCAGCTGTCCCGCATTAAACTTTCTTTGGTTGAGGTGAGTATTCGAAGTGTCATTTCGCCGCAATCCGAGCCTGAAGCGAGCAACAACTGATGGAGGAGAGTTTGTTTGTTATCTACGAAGTTTGAATGGAGGTACCTGTATCACTAAATTCTGTAAATCACGACATCGCAAACATGCCCACGCCTACCCGTATACCATTCGTATCCCGATTACCTGGCTCTGGTGGTCCAGAAGCTCTTCAGGACCCCCCATTGCCATTGGGTGAAGATGAGGTACTTCCCCCCGTGCCATACCCTTTTACGCCTCTTGATCAGAGTGCTGCCGTTGGACATGACGCCACTCTGGTTGATGAACGTGATGTTGGCGCCCTTGTCCTGGGGTCGGTTGCCCTCGCGCTGCAGGATGACGACACCCAACTGCCGATGTGTGACAGGTCCATTCGTGGCCTACGACCGACAGTGGTCCTTTTGCAACACCAGAAGTCTGGTATCGCTTGGATGCGTGACCGCGAGAGTGGAATCAAGAAAGGAGGAATTGTCGCTGACGAGATGGGGTAATGCTTTGTTCTGACTGTACTCCTCACTCATTCACCGCTTATCCCTTTTGAGCAGCCTGGGGAAAACCGTCCTTGGAATCACACGGA
>JBBPRG010000468.1:0-12098 GCA_038092895.1 Chalciporus pseudorubinellus | reverse complement strand
CTCGTCATTGCATTTCAGGCCAGCAGCCCCCGAACGTCAGTGACTAGTGACGCTTGGAACATACCAGGACATGGCGGACAATGATGAAAGGGACGGAGTGGATCTGCCATCCTGTGAACTGTGGAGTGACACTGCAGTCCTGTTGGACCAACTACCTCGTGTCATGGACATCAGAAAAGGAGACTCGGATCCTTCGCGTGCAGGAATTGGATGTATGAAAACCATTTTTCTACAGCCCCGACCGCGTTCTTCTTCGCTGTGTTCTCTCGGATCTACAAGACACGCGAGACTGGTGAGTTCCTAAGCTGTACCGGTGTCACTGTGGTGAAATGGTGGAGAGTCGAGACATGAATCCAACGTGTTGATCAACTTCGCTGTTGGCTCGGAGCGTCATACATCATAGCCTAGGTCTTGATTGCCGTACTGCGCCTTGCCTCGTGTCGTTCGCAACCTGCGCCCGCCGCATCTATAATCAGCTTTGCTCCAACCCAGCGAGATTTGGTATGACCCGCTCTAGCATATATAACCGCCGCAAATCAACCAGAACCCCCAGAAATCTCGCACAATGTCGTTCGGTCTATCTCCAGTCTCAACTAGTCTCAAATCTATCGCACCCTATCTTCAACGCGCTGAAGAACTCGTAGATCGCGAACCCATAATCGCATATTGGTGTACGTGTTAGCCCATTCCATCCGACGTATCCTAAACGACACCGCGTTCAGGTGGTTATTATGCCGCGCAGCTCGGCATATCTCTCAAAGCACAAGATACGAATTCCCGTAATCTCCTCCTGAACGTTCTCGGAGCCCTTGAGCAACTCAAGAAAGACATCGGTCCAAACGATGCCATCGACTTGGAACCAGCTAGCGCCGCCTATGTCGAAAACTTTGCCTTCAAGGTCTTCAAGATGGCGGATGACGAGGACAGGACCGGCAATGCATCAAAGTATCTACCTTCTTTCATATCATGCCACTCAGCCTCTTATCTGCGCATTTCATAGGTCTACTGCGAAGAAGTTTTTGGCAGCTGCTAACTTCTTCGAAGTCCTTCGAATATTTCCAAAGGCCGACGTGTCCGAATCGGTATGTCCCATTCCTACACCCTCATCAACGCTCACCGATCTCCTCGCAGACAGAAGGCAAGTTGAAATACGCCAAATGGAAAGCAGCAGACATCGCCAAGGCCTTCCGTGAAGGCAAACGCCCAACACCTGGGCCCGCAGGGTCTCAGCTAGACCCTGAGCTGACCTCCTCACCACCTCCACTTCCACTGTCCGACGAATTTGAATCACAACCCCAACCACCATCTCCACCCAGACTTACCCGCCGAGAGCCGTCTCCCCCTACCAAATTATCTCGCTCTCCCAAACGCCAATCTCCTCCTCCATCCATGTCACGTGCCGATATTGCCCGTGCAAACCAACTCCCGCTTCTTCCGGGAGAAGGTGGTGAAGCACTCAGCCCTGGGCGCTGGAGTACCACCGCCACACCAGGGTTGGACTTGGCTCGAACCCCTGGGCTGAACGGAGAGGGTAGCGCGGGTGGGAGCGCGGACAGTCTGAACAACTGGCACGAGCATGTTGTTGACCCAATGTCAAGGGCTGCAGCTCAATCCAGCAGCAACATCAGGACCGCCTGGGTCAGCACTGAAATGGAGGGCGCACTCAGCGACGAGGAGCCTCTCGAGGATCCCGTTCTAAACGGTGCCAAGGTTCGCGGCAGGGTGAGGTTTTCTCCTCCCGGTGCGGATACCATCCCAATCGAAGCTTCGCCTCCCCGACTTGCGGCTCAAATGCCACCTTCCGGTCCAGAAGAGCATTCCTCTCCCCTTTTCAGAGTTTCTGAACTTCCGCCAGGGTTCGTACCTACCGGACCCCCAGCCAATGTACCAGAGGCTGGTCCGGGGATCTATGTATCCTCGTCTCCAAAGGTCCCTCCGTTCCTTGTTCCCCCTCCGCCTCCCCCAGTGCCTCACTTACCACCCACATACGGCGCACCTCCATCCCCTCCCTCTGCGCCCATTCGCATTGTACCCTCCGCTCCACCGATATCTACCATAACACCCCCACCTACGGTGGAACCCATTCGCGTTACCGCACGCCCACCACCAAGACCGGTGGAACTCACGCCGAGCATCATCGCCAAAGCACAAAGGCATTGCAGATTTGCAATCTCGGCTCTCGATTACGAAGACGCGACGCATGCGATCAAGGAGCTTAAAGATGCTCTCCGGCTGTTGGAAGGGGGAATGGGTGAGTCTTAAGGAAGCAATAAGTGATTGATGTTGCCTTGGAATCTGATATTGCATGTGTACTGCTCGGGTTTGCTCGTGATTCCTGGTTTATATTATGAAACCGTTTTTGCTGCATCTTTTTTGTGTCGATTATTCCAAATGATTATCTACAGGGACTCTACTATCTGTATCCATTCGTTTCATTTCATCAGCGATCATAATCGAGTGCATATCTATCTCTTATACAACTGGCGATCCGGGTATCCTAAGTTTGATGACGATGATGTTACCAACCGAGATCATAATTCATGACGAAACCAATCAATCACAGCCAATCAACGACTTGGATCAATGCCACGCCGAAAGATCGAGTGTTCAGGGAGCATATCAGACGGACTTTCAACATCCTGAGTGCCAGGTATGATCGTCGGCAAAGCCGTCCGTGGCAGCACAGGTGGTACCGGCGCAAGTCCAGACGAGATATCCCGATCGCTTAGTGGAAGGAGAGGCGCAAGAGTCGACGCTGGTGGGACGGGCGGTGGGATGCGTACATTCGGAGAAGTAAAAGAGGCTCCAGCTTGAGAGGGGGAGATTGAAGAAATTGGCGAGGAAGGCATCCTCGACGTGCTGAAAGGAGGGGGAGAAGATGCCGCTGAGGACATAGTATTCGCGCGGGACGCAGACGTCTCTAGGTTCCCTAGGTCTAACAGTGGAGTGGGGAGTGCATGGAAACTTTTCAGAGCCATCGAGAGATCATCCAGCTATTTCCAGACGAAGTGAGCGACCCAGTGGTGTTAGAAGTCGGGAACGAACCTTGTTCATAATCCCTCCAATGACTGCCTTCCGCTGTGCAAACTGTTCCGCAATCATCGCAAACTCTTCATCTCGCCTTCGTTTACCATGTCCATGGATATCGTCTTCTTCTTCATCGTCCGCCTCGTCCCCGGTGTGATCGGTGTCCGTATCCGTGGCAGCTTCGCCCTCAACAGCAGTTTCTAGTTCCTGCTCTTCCTCGTCTCCAATCGGCAACGTTTGTCCCCTTCTCGACTTCTTGCTCGGCACGCCTGCTTTTCCAGTTTCACCCGAACCTCCAGTAGCACCAAATCCCAATCCAGCCTCGGCTCTCCCACTACCACCCACGTGTGACCCTGGTCCCCGCGTACCAACGCCTTCCACATCAGCATGCATCGCAGCCACCTCAGCCTGCAACTCCAATATCCGCTCCAGACTCGACCACAACGTCCGGTCGTCCGCATTCGGGAACGAGAGATGAAAAGACTGCTCCCCCGCCGCCGCCGCACCATTCCCAGATAACACCTGGATATGCTCACCGAGTTTCGCACCGGAGAAGGGCTCAAAGACCGTCACCGTCGGTCCATTGGAAGACTTGGTCGTCTGAACAGGCGTTGGCGTTGGCGTTGACGATAGTGGAGGCAATGAGTCCGAGGCTATCAATGAAAAAGAGGGGCGAGGGTCTTGAGAGGGCATTGGCGATGAAGAAGGCACGCGATCGGATACAGAGACAGACCCTGTGGCATTGGATCCGGGTCTACCAAATACCTCTGCGATGATAGCATCTTGGGGTGTGAACAGAGTTTCTTTGAGGTCACGGAGTCGCGCAGGGGAATCATCGTGCTTGGGGAGGTGAGTGTTGTTGCGGTCTAAGCTTGGAAGTGCGTCAGACGTCCTCAGCGGTACTACCTCGTCATCGTTCTTCTCTGTGCTTTGGATTAGGCTAGGAGTATGCGCATAGACGCTCGGATCGTTGATAGAGGCGTGAACGTCGTCGAGTGGTACGTCCGATTGGGACGAGGTTGGGATATATGGTGTTCTGGACGGTTCAACGGTGGATTGTGAAATAGATGATGAATCCGAAGGGTTTGAATGCCAGTCCTTGGGGACCGTCAAAGTGTCCCCAGCTTTCGAGGCGACTTGAGTGTTACGGCTTGTGCTGCTCGACTTGCTACCGAACCATGAGTTAAACATGCTGTCCAACTAGTGCGACAACGCATGAGCCTGGAAATGTCGCGTTAGGGCACAAAGTGTTTCAAACAGGTTCAGACACACAAACGCTCCATCTATCTATCCAAGCATCTATCAATTCTAGGTAGCTAGCTTCGTGCACCACTCAATCGTCGTCGATCACCAGCGCTCCAAACCTTCCAATATTCCCTCGGGTAGGAACAGCCTTCTCATCCTCCTCGTCCTCGTCCTCATTAGAATTGTGTGACAATGCGACCTTGACCCCAACTCTGTTGACCACTTCCTCGCTCGACATTTCTTCGATCTCGCTTTCATCTTCCTCGCTCTCATCACCCTCTTCTTCTGAACCATCTTCATCGTCGATGTCAAGCTCGTCCCACGCATGTTGCTGAGCTCCGTCCTTGAGCCATATACCGTCATCTCCAGAAACCAGACAGCCAGGTGGCCAAAACGCCCACGGAATCCTGCCTTCTGCTACGAATCTCAACACTATGACACCGGTCAATGAATCGCTCCCAAAACTCATAACCAGAAACCAGGAGATACTCACTCGCGTTACCAGCTCGGTGTACGTCCGGTCTCCCAGCCTTAGCAGTAACCCAACCTTTCTCGTCAGCGTAAGCGGTCACGAGGTCGTTCGCTGTCCACTTGGGCACCTTGGACCGCACGTTGCTCTGGCCAACCGGGCGCTGCCCTGGTCTCCAAGTACGTTTATCTTCAGAAAGGATAGCTACTGCATTGGCAGATTTGGAGGCAGACTTTGACTTCGAACCGGCTTTGCTGGACCGAGGCATGGAGTCGGGGTCTCTCGTTGATGCAATTACCCCAGCCATGTTAGATGTAGACATTGCGAATGCAGGCGTTGTGGAGAATATGGGATGGGTGAGTTCGAATATTTGTTCTAGCGGGAGAAGACGAGCAAGTTGATGGACACAGAAGGGAACCGCAGAGATCCTGGAGATGGGAAGCACGCCCGAGAGGACCTGTTCTTGGAAAAGAAGTAAGCAACATAGAAGTGCGGGAAAGGTAGTAGGCATACTTGGATGTCCATCGGCACGAACGAGGGCATGACAAGTCCGGGGCAGTCAACAAGGCGGACATCGGATGTCCAGAAGAGGGTTTGGAAGTGCTTCGTCTGAAGACAACCACGTCAGACCGACATTCACCCATCAATGTCATGGGTTCGGGTACGCACCTTGCCGGGCGTGCGTGACGCACGCACTCGTGTGGCTCCAAAAATTGCATTCAGTAGGGAAGATTTTCCTACGTTTGGCTGACCTGCAAAGAGCAAATCAGTTGCGAGTTCGTCGTTGAGGTATGAATCAGCTTACCTATAAGTCCAATGGTCAGAAACTCAGGCTCTTTCCATTGATGCGTATTTCCATCGCCTTCACCACTCTTTTCCTCCTCGCCATCTGACGACATGGCATTATCCTCCTCGTTTGCTTGCCCGTCGGGTTGACCTTCGGCGTCTGGCTCTCCCTTTGGAACAGCAGCACCACCCACAGCCTTACCGACCATCTTTCCTTTCGCCTTGATTACACCCTCCCAATTAATGGTCGTTTTGACTCTTGGTCTCCAACGACGGATCCTCTGTTGCCTTTCTTCCTCGCTTTCCCCGGGTCGTGGAGCTGTAACCCACTCAGGAGGCAGGAGCATCTGTTGGTGAATATCCCTGATCGTATGCACAAGCCTTTCCCTGAAAGTTCCCGGTAGATGAGGTTCGTAGCGGGTGCGCCCCTGGTCGGCTGACGGGGTTGGCTTAGCTGCATAAGCCTCGACTGGGACAACTGGTACACCGGGATACTTGGCGTTAAGGAAGGTAGTCCAGGACGCAGTCCGTGCGGGACCTGAAATGTCAATCTTTGTTAAGACAAGGATGACGCGGGGAGCTTTGGACTTTGCAGAGTTTCTAGAGCGGGGACGGGGTTCATCAGGGGAGGAGGTGGGAAGGTCGAGGTAAGTGGCGAGTGAGGGTGGGAGATGGAGTGGAGGACAACGAGAGTCAAGCAAGACGAGAAGGATCTGGGAGATCTCGGTGACACGCCAGCTATGATTAGGCAGGACGAATGCATGGAAACGATGGCAGTGATATCTTAGTTTCCGAGGCAGAGAGAGGAGGATCAGCTTACAACTGCCTCCAAACTTGGATATTTCTCTCAAAGTGGGTGGGTGGATAAGGCATCTGGCGTGTTTCCGAGTCTTCGCCTGCCTGAGGCGTCGTTTGACTGATGTCGCTTGGTAATGGTGCATTCAATGAACGTTGCCATTCCTCAACGATCGCGTCTTGCTGAGTGAGCCATTTACGAAAGTAGGCTTGTTCGTTGGCGTCTAACTCCTCCTTGGACATTTGGTATCTCCATTTGGGCCTTTTTGGGACGGTAAGCTGAGCAAGAAGCTGAGTCGCTGGTAGCTGAGATCGCGTTGGCGTCGGGGTGATCCACTCGTTTCTTAAGATCGCAATATCTCCTGAGACGGGTCTATGGAGGACAATTGACCCTGCCAACGATCTTGTTTCATCGAGGAAGTTCTTATCTAGTTTGACGAATTCGCTTTGAAGTTTGCGTGCTGCCTGGGCAACCTGATCTGCGGCGTGTCTCGCCTCTGGTGTCTGTCGTGTATTTTGTGGTGGTCTTTTATTTTTCTTGGCTTGTGTTTGGGGGGGAGGGGGTGCGTCTCCTCGTTTGACAGCGCGTTTGATCTGGAGCTGAGCCTTGCGTTGTTTTCCCGAGAGTGGGGGCATCTCGATGGCAATGTCGAGGTCGATATCCCACCTACAGGCTTGCATCCACCAATCAAAATTCTTGGATAGAGTCGCCAAGCGAACTCGTTGATCGTGGGAAATACTTAGTCAACAGTCAGTGAGGCTGAGTCAGCTGTAATCCATTTGGTAATGAAGCGGCTCGCTCTTGTCAATGACGCTGACGGTGTCTTGCCCGTCCTTCCCGTCCCTCCCTTCTCTCCCCCGTCTCGTCCCCTCCCCACTCCTTCAATCCCTCCTTACCCGCCGCCATGTCCGCTCCAAGATCACGAGCAACTCGCGTTAGCAGCAAGGAGTGGCCCCGGTGCTTTTTTAATCACTGACGCTTCTCGCCAGAATGAGCTGCAGGAGGCTGCAGGCCTGCCCAAGGACTCAGCTAATCAGGTACCGCTAGGCTTGCAACGCGCGTCACTCGGCCTTAACTCCGACAGGGATTTAAAAGCTGGACGTCCAAGTGAACTCGTCAAATTATCCTCCCTGCAGTCCTATTCTCTCAAATGTCTTCCAAGAAAAACATCGTCATCGTCGGGGGTGGATTCGCAGGAACATCCGTTGCGAAGGCTCTCTCCGCTAAACTCGACCCATCACAGTACGACCTCATCCTCATCAACGCTCTCCCATATACCGTCGAGACGCCCGCTGCTCTCCGTCTCGTCGTCAGTCCTACGGCCAAGCTCGAGGAGTCCATCCTTGTTCCCCTCGACAGACTCTACAAAAATGGCAACGGCCAGACCAAGGTTGGCATTGTCGTGTCCATTGAAGTAAAGGAGGGCACCCCCGGCGGCGTCCTCGTCCTAGAAAGTGATGAACGCATCCCGTACGAGATCCTCGTCATTGCATCAGGTTCAAAGTGGCAAGGTCCCATCGACCTCCCGATGCATGAACAACAGGTCTTGCCCCACGTCCGATCGTGGCGCGACTCGTTTGCAAAGGCCAAGCACGTCGTTATCGTCGGGGGTGGTTCAGTTGGTATTGGTATGTACACCATGGTGGTCCTTCTATGCCCTCCCTCACTCTCTTCTTTCCCTAGAACTCGCTGGTGAACTCAAAGATGAATACCCTGTAAGCCTTGTCCTTCCTCATCTACGATTTGTCTCATCCGTGTCACAGCACCAGAAAGTGACTATCGTCCAAGGCGGCAACAAGCTTCTCAATAAAGTCTACCCTGATTCTTTCCGCGATAGTTTTGCTTCCCGTCTTCGCGCTCGCGGTGTAGAGTTTCTCTTCAACGAATACATTGACTCTTTCCCTGAAGAAGGGAGTGTTGGCGTCGTCACCCGTAATGGAACTGAAATACCTACTGCCGATCTCGTGGTAACTATCCTGCCCTGCTCACACGTCTCGTCCTACTCACTCGCTTCTACAGGTCTCAGCTCGTGGCCCTGTCCCAAACACAGAGTTTGTTAATTCGCTCGGGTCATCCGCTTTATCTGGCTCTGGCTATATCAAGG
Source organism: Chalciporus pseudorubinellus (assembly GCA_038092895.1). NCBI lineage: Eukaryota > Fungi > Basidiomycota > Agaricomycetes > Boletales > Boletaceae > Chalciporus > Chalciporus pseudorubinellus. The sequence continues at coordinate 3,671 of JBBPRG010000468.1, read as the reverse complement.
TCAAACCCACGCTCCAACTCGTCAACCACTCAAACATCTTCGCCCTTGGGGATGCCATCGATTGGAACGAGCAGAAACAAGCTGCGAAAGTTTCGGGACATTCAGCGGTCGTTGTGCAAAACATATTGAGCTTGCTTGCCGGCAGCCAGCCGACAGCGGAATACAAAGGCAGCCGCGAAATGATTGTCATAACTAATGGCAGAGTGAGCAACGACCCGCTAATTAGTTTACTGAATGTGTTACTGATACTTGAGACTTCAGGACGGCGGTATGGGCTACTTCGCGGTCTTATGGGGAATCACGATCGGCGACTTCTTGTCAAGCCTTTTGAAATCGAAAACCTTCATGGTTGACAAGTTCCGAGCAGGTTTGGGTTACTAGACTGAGGGTTTGGGATGCACCGCCTGTTTCGCTTTCAAACTTGAAGGATCTTTTTTAATGTCGTTAGATTAGTGCGAGTTGATACCAAGTTGATACTAGAGTAACTAGTAGTACATATCTTTAATCTCACATATCCTCTTTTCCTGCATTTGGTGTGAACACGCTGGCAACGGATCTGTGCTGTTGGTCGGGATCATCATCGCTTCGAGCCAACATCCCACGCTGGATGCTAGCGCTGATCCATGTCATAGCTTGGTGGCAGGTGCTATCAATAGTAGCAACTAATAGTTCAACGTTCACTGGCAACAAGGTCAACGTATCTTTATTTCCGTCTTGCTCACAGCCAGAATTCCTTCGATATACCACCGCCGTTCTCGGTGACTTCGAACTCGATCTTAGCACCCACAGAACGATCACCCGAATTCGAAGCTCGCGAAACTGATATACATCCTCTCACACGCACAGCTGGCCCACGATGAGCATGACCCTCATTCCTTCCCCGCCCTTTTCTCCAACTGTCCGAGTCATGCCGCATTCCCGTCCCACCTTGGAGTCCTTCAACTACGGCAGGCGAGTGCCCAGAAACAAAGACTTTCTAAACAAACATGGTCATCGACACCACTCGTTTGATCCGGAAAAGGCACCGTATCCGTTGAGCTATGATAGACAGATCTTGGAGCTGTGAGTGTCCTCGTCACTATCGTTCCGGAGTGGTCCGCTCAACACCTGCACCCGTCTTGGTCTATCAATGTGACTCATGCAGCGAGAGCATGGACCATAGCTTTATCTCCCACGTCAAAAAATCAGTGTCTTTTGTCCCATTCACGGATGGCCCTCCACAGCGTTCACTCGACCTGGGATGTGGGGTAGGTCCTCTGCTCGGCTCTCTACATTCCCGAATCCCCTAGCACGTTCCTGAACCGGCAACTATTGCCTTATGCGTTACCGAGCCAACGCTGACGTTTATCCCGTGATCTTCTAGGCGGGAACGTGGGTTCTCGAGGCTGCGAAAGAGTGGCCAGATTGTCACTTTGTATGTGTGCGTTTGACGAAATACCCCCTTTATTGACATCAGTTCCCTTCTTCAGGTTGGGTTCGACCTTGTCGACGTACAGGTACCCTTGTCTCTACTAGACCCGGACGTAGCGAGTCGGATAACGTGGGTGCATGGGAACTTGTAAGTGTGGAATCGTCTGCTGTGGTTGGTCACAGACATGTGCTGATGGAGCCATCTCAGCCTGACGACGAAATTACCATTCGATGACGACGAGTTTGACCACGTTCATATGCATGGTCTTGGTAGGGGAATTCCTGAGAACAAGGTGAGTCGCTGCCCAAGCAACTATGCTGGCAGGTGGGTCGCTGTGAGCAACCACATTCTCATCAATCTTCTATTTTTGTGTTTGTTCCTTGTAGTGGGGTGTGCTCTTGGAAGTGGGTCATTTGCCCAATCTTGTCGCGAATTATGAATGTTCATGACTCCTGTCCCATAGGAGGTAAACCGTGTCCTGGCCCCAGGTGGTGTCGTGGAGGTGCTTGAGGATGGTATGCCTATTTCTGGGTTATGATCTCCGACGACTAACCTCCGTCAGACATCATATTCCCCACTCTTCCAACCTGGTTCACGGCACCGCTTCGTGTACGCAATAAGCGTTCCGATTCTATCCATCATCCCAATGGCTCCCACCATCGCTCGGTAACACCACCGCCCCCACTGCCGGACGCGAAACCCCTACCACATGACCACGTTCTACTTGAAAGCTTGTATTACGGTGTATTTGAAAACCGGTTTATCAATTTACGCCCTACTGGTGGGTACCTTTTGTTACGAAACAGTCATGGGAATGCGGTACTGATTCGTTGACACCAGCTATCCTTCCCATGCACATTACCTCGAATTTCCGGCAAGTAGTCTCGGCACCAATTTTGCACTTTCGCATGCCTCCGTTACAACCACTGCAGGCACTCCCACAACCCTTACCAGCGCAATGTGCGGTGCTGTTAGGCGGTGACTTGGATAAACCAGAGGCAGGCCCACAGCCAGCAGCTGTATCTGACATTCCGACACCACGACCATTCTCCGTATCCTTTTCTTCAACAAGTTCCAGCAACTCCGGAACAACGGACAAGTCTTCTCTGTTCGACCGGAGTAATTCCCTCTCGGATGTCAATACACAGTTGACATGTAGCTCCAGTGGATCACCTTCCCCAAGTTCACCCAATCCCCGTTCCAAGCGTCCAACAAAACGGCCACTATATGTTGTCGATTGGTCATCGGCGGAAAGTACGATGGGGAGCGGACCTTCCTCTCGTTTCCTCATCACATTGGAAGAAGTCGACCAATTGAACGAAAGCTCGCTTGCGATGCAACTTTACTGGAGTTATCAGAATGTACTTGCCTGTCAAGAAGCGATGTGGGAGGAATTGATGGACAGGATGAGGAACAGGCCGGTCGAATTGAGGGATTTGGGGTGGGAGAGTGACCCGGAGTTGAGTGAATTGGAGAGCAGGGCCAAGTTTGAGGTGTTGATAGAACGTTACAAGCGGTGGGTGGAAATTTCTATGGTTTCGTTAGGGATGCTGATGGACGAGCAAACAGAGATATGCAAGCACGTGTATCCTTCTGGTGCTCGCTTGCTGAGCTAGGGTGGTCAGTACCTCCACGCGAACCGCTCTCGAAAGCTGAGCTGGTGGAGGAAGAACGACTTCACCAGGCGATGCTCGAGGCCAGACAGTTTGGAAGTGATGATGATACACAAGCATATTCTCGCTCTGTCCGCACGTTTGTAGGCTACAAAAGCTCATGATATGGCCTCTGGGTTCCTTCTCTTTTGTTTCGTTGCTAGTTTCTTTGTCCTTACCCTCTTCCATGTCCTTGTGCAGGACATCACTGACGACACGATCAACGGCAATGGACGTTTTTGACTGTAGCTCTCAAGGTAGCTTTGGGTTCTACTTTCTATGTATTACAAGGACGACCGGTGACCCCGTACCTTTGACGATCTGCTTTTCTTGCGTCGTTTTTTCTGTAATGATGATCGAGATAGAGAACATTTTAGAAGTAGCGATCCTGTGGTGAATAGACATGACTAGAACAGCCTTCTTCGTATATGCAAGGATCGAGGACCTTCGGTTCTTGCATATGGAGAAGGTTGTCCTCGACGATTGATATGTTTTTGATATGTTTTTTTACAAAGAAGAAGGATCGAAAACATTTCCAGATTTGGCACGGTGAAAGCCGAGAGTGTCGTGAATGATTTTTTGTGGTCGGACAGTGTCGATATGCCAGA
>JBBPRG010000467.1:0-12100 GCA_038092895.1 Chalciporus pseudorubinellus | reverse complement strand
AACTGGAGAAGATGGGGCACGCAGAACTCAAGGCTGAAGGCTCTGACTTCGAGGATAAAAGTAGAAGTCAAAGTCCCAAACCGCAGGTTTAAGACGCTAATGTCATATCAGTGTTAAGTTGAAGGCTTCGTTACTAGATTCATCGACAGATGGTTATACAGTATATTACAGGGATGTGGACTATTGTGGTTATTCTTTCTTTCCGGTTATCCCTTTCAAACACAATGACTGCAAATCTCACGAATCGTATGGAAAGCACGAAACAGGCCAGATAAATTACTCCAACTTCACTTTTTTATCTTCATGCTCTCCCTTTGGTGCCTTCGTGGAGGTGGCGGAGGGAGGTGGTGTGGGGCTACGTTTGCGTTTTGAATCAGCCGTCTTGGATCTTTGCTTGGCAAACATCGCCTGAATGCCATCTTTTCGGCTTGCGACGGGCTCAATAAATTTGGCTGATTCTGTTCCGACCTTGCCAACTTCTTTCGGGACTTGATAGCTGGAAAAAAGCAGCACAAACATTGAGCACAGATGCAACCGAGCATACTCGAAGGGCACAGCACCATTGGAGCGGAGACTCAGGCACGTCCCAGGGATGGAGCAGACGGGCAAGATCAGAGGACCAGGCTTGCGAAGAGGTGTCTAACCAACGAGTGATTTCGTCCATACTGGAAAATATGACTGGTTGCCGGTCATGTAACCAACTCAAGGCTTTGCTTGCGTGGGTGGTGACGATTGCGAAAGTGTATGTTGGTTGTGAACGATCTGAAAAACGGTCAACGTTTCCATCCTCAAAACGAACAAGAGTCGAGGGAGCATGATACCTTTGTTGATAGTCTCTTCATAGAGTCCTGCCATAAGCATGACCTTGCCGTCTGGGTGCTTGGTAAAGTGTGGAAGCTTGTCCTTGCCTTTTGTCTGCCATTCGTAGTACCTGTTCCCCGAATTGATCCAGGGTCAATCACCGAGATGAACCATCGTACCCTTGGCAAACGACGACACAGCGATTTTTCCCTCGGAACTTGTTCCACAGTCCAAGACCTTCAATGAGGTTCTCTGCCCGAGCGTTAATAGCTTGAGATCCCCTGGAACTTTCTTTGCCGTAGTGAATCCCCCAACGCATGGTTTGCATGATGAGAGAGTTGGAGGATGTGTTGTCTGAATCCAAGTCTGCGTTGGGTCGCTGTCTGATCACAGGTGCGTGGGTATTGGGGGCTATATTATAGCGGGGCTGTTCTGCAACGCATGAAATAAGTGGTTGGTGAAGGTGATGAAACGGACCATGAAGTCATCCTCGCCGACCCATTCACCGACTGCAAACTGTGGGTAGCCAGGTAGCCCGCGAATCTGAGCACGCTGCAGGACCTCAGTATGACACGTTCGCAGGGATTAAGAAGCAAACTCGCCTGGAGACCCAGCGCGTATCTTCCACACATAACTACGAGTGTGGATCGAGACTAGGGGGATGTGATTATGCACAGCCACCAAGACCCCCTTCGAGTTGTCACCATCGCCTATCCCGTGGCAAGTGTTGACAGTGACCAGGATGGCATCGCAAGCTGCTGCCGCTGTAATACTCGACTCGGTAATAATAAAGATCTTGCATGCCCACAGCTTCACTCGAACCTCGACCCAAGCAACGGCTGTACTCTCCAACTTGTTGTCCAGGTACCTTGTCCTCCTCGCTGGGGCTTGCGGCCAGTTCGCAGAGCTCGCAGGACGCCAGAAGCCATCTGTTCACGACTTCGTCACTTGCCTCGGAGAGCTCGGAACGAATTTGGAGGAGCTGAGTGAGTATTGTAGCACGGAAGGTATCGAGCTGTCCAGGTATGCGAGAAGCAGTGCCAAAAGGCTCGACGACCTCGCAGACATCAGAGGTGTGATCATTTTCGTGTCTTCCAGCTTCACCCACTTATCTTGTTCCTCAGGATACCTTGAAGATGGACTGGTTCATAACAACTTTGCCCTCCCCCTTGTCTATGCGCCACTGCCCGAGGATGCCTACAGCCTCGAGGACGCAGACGAGGATGAAGACGAAGACCCTTCTGATGAAGAGATGGCGTCTATCCAATCTATCGATAAGTTCGCGGAGCCACTGACATACCGCGAGCACCCTACTTCGTCCTATTTGCCAGATTTTCTACCACCATTCCCTGATGCCTCTCGACCTCAATCCCCCTCGCCTACGCCCGCGCCATTTCCAGTCAAGATGGAAAGACCCCCATCTCCCCTTCCTCAACACATCACATCGATTACCGCAGGGGATTATGTCACGCAGGTACCATACTCTGACTCTGTCCTCGCCAGCACACCATCGTGGCATCTTCCATCTCGCCCCCTTACACGAGCGTCCAAATCTCAGACTTCGCGGTTCTCAACACCGTCGACCCAACAAGCCCTCCTGGCTGCGTACCACCACATCTTAACTCATCCCGTCTCGCAGCCAGGACCGGCTAACCCTGCAAAGCACAAGGTAGCGATGGCATTGCTCTCTCAAGTTCAACATAATACTCGATGGGATGCACCCTCAACCTTGTATGCGAACATCACACCATGTCCACCCCGCGTCGCGCCTATTGGACCCACTTACCCCATTGCTCATACTACTCTGGAAGACATCCGTTTGGGGAAGGACACAGAAAAGGATCTGGAAAAACGACCTTTACTTCCCCCTGCACCTCCTCGACCCCTCTTTTCTCATGACAAATCGGTATTTCTGGCTTCTCAGCAGTCCTCCAGACTTCCTGAGCTTGCTCGCCAAGTTTTACCTGTACGTCAACGATGATTTTTGCACCAGCGCTTGACTGATCGATCGATACAGGGCTCGGTCCTGGCACGGACGTCGCGTCTCACCCACCCACCGGTTCTGCAACGTGGTTCCCAAAAACTCTATTATGGTCCGGGCATTCCAGCACCGTGGAACTCGTCGCTGTCAATATCATCAACACAGGGAGGGAAATCGGGGGATGACCTTGCGTCGGTCAACGGTCAAGAAACCTCATCTTTTACTCTTCCGGACGCACAGATGTTTTCCACGTGGGATTTCGAAGTCAAGCACTATCAAGAACCTTTAGGTGCAGGTCGAAGGAGTAGAGTGTCTGCAACGCCGATGGTATCCTTATCCATGGGCAGGCCTTCAAAAGCGGGCACTTGACTGTCATGCAGTAACTCACCCTGAGTAACACAAGAAGTCAGCTTTTCATTCAGAATCCTCCAGAGAAAGGTTAACCACATGCATAATTGATTCGTTCAATAAATACCGAATGATTACAAAGAAATCTAGGCATACAACCTACGGATCGCGGAGTGGAAAGAATGAGGAGCATAGACGAAGATCCTGAATCTGGATCATGTAAGAAAAAACATGCTCGGAACGTATGGGTTGTGTTTCAGCATGAAGATATCCAACAATGAAAGTCCTGGTCGACAGCCAAAAAAAAGCTATAACTGGAAAGCGTAATTGATAATTTCATGTCAAAGCAAGTGGATCATGGTATCGTGGAAGTCAAATGGCGAGCTACAGATGCGGGCTATAGGATACACTCTGCGGTAACAACCACGATGGTTATGACGCGAGTAACATCGATCTTCGGTGCGGCTTCAGGGGCACAGGTGCAGATCTGTGTTTGCGCTTCACCTGAATGGCGGCACTTAGTTGAGCTTCTCAACCCCGCGTAAATGGAGACGCACCAGTTCCAGTTCTTGCTGTTTCGACTCCAAAGCAATGTTGAGGCCATTGATATCCTCTTTATCCTGAGCGAGCTGTTTATTCAGCTGGACGATCGCGACCTCACTGACCGCGCTTCCTTTTTGCATCTGTTGGATTTGGGTGCGCAGACGAGACGCCTCCTGATCCAACTCTGAGATGCGGTGGCTTTGTTGATGGGATGTCTCGTTCGCGAGGCCAAGATCCTCTGCCAGCTTCTCCTTTTCCTGAGCCATCGCATCACGTTGGGACTCGACCTCGGACTTATCCCTTTCGAGTTGTTGGATCTGACGGTGGAGCTGGCGTAGAGCTTCTCCACTGGCCTCGTCCATGATGCTCCTCCCGAAACTTTCCTGACGATTGTTATCGACCTCTTCCTCCAGACGACGACACATCTTCTCCAACTCCCCGGCTTTCTTCCTCCACGAGCGTACTACACTCTTGCGTTTCTCATTCTCCTTCTCCGCCGCCTCGAGGCGAACAGTTAGAGCCTCGACGAGCTCATCGCGGGCACGAAGATCAATCTCATATTGAGCGCATATCTCTTGTTGAAGTGCGAGCTGCGTGCGGAGGGACCATATGATGTCTTCCTCGCGGGAGGCAGTGCGGGAATGTGCACCATGAGGAGGGGTATTAGGCGTGGTGTATGTATAATAGGCTGCGGCATTTGCGCAGAAAGGGTCGGGTGCAGGGCGTGATATGACTGGGCTTTGCGTATCGGAATAATCTGAGTCGTTATCGTTTCCTTCTCGTGTCTTGAGGGCGCTGCTGATTTTTGACCACATATTAGCGGTCGAGTCTTGAACGAGGCTATGATTTGTCGGTACGTACTGGTTTCAAGAAGAAACGCGTGGTCACGTGGAGAATGAACTGGACGCGTCGAGTCACGTGCATGAATATCCGCCTTGCAACTTGAATCATGTCTTGATTCAAGTAAGTTATCTCGCATCATAACACCCCCATCGGTGTATAGTTACAGTCTTCTAATTCGTTGCCAACAGAGAGTTACAATTACATCAGTAGGATCTACGAGAATGCACACTGATTTCATTTTCCCTTCAAAGCTTGGGGGCTTCAACGAACGATACGCCCTGGGGCGAGAATTTCATGAACTTGCTACGGACAGACCAGGAGCAACTTACCTTCTCGATGTTGACCACGAGCTCTGGGAGTGCCGCTGCGATGAGAGCAGTCTCAGCCCCGGTGAGTTTACCGAGCGTCTTGATACTTTCGACACCGTTGCGCTACGAAAGGTCAGTTTGTGATTTCATACCCAAAGACATGGGGCATACCCCGAGTTCGACAGGGGCAGAGAAATAATCGATGTCCTTCCCAAGCTCTTTCTTCAGAGCTTCCCCGCCAGCTGGATCCGCAGTGAGGTTAACGTAAGTCGGGGCAACAATACCCTTCTCGCCCTTGAGGGCGCGGATGACCTTGCCCGCGAATTCTGCACCAGCAAAGGCCATTGAAAGAGTAGCGGAACCAGTGCCATCCTTGGCCTTGACGACCTCGTCACCTCCAAATTGAATACGGTTGATCAAGGCGTCGATCTCTGACTTGTCCAGACTGGAAGGCAGGGGGTGTGAAGATTGTGAGAGGAGAGGAACGATCTGCCAACATCGTCCTCGTAAGTAACGGCTAATCAGCAAGAAGTTTGACACAGACAGTGACACCACTGTGCCCTCCCACAACGGGGACAGTCACAGAGGTGGACAGGGAGAGGTTTCCTAATTTCTCCGACACAAAAGTCGAAGCACGGACAACATCAAGGGTCGTCACACCCAAAATCCTAAGACCAGTGTCAAGGATGCTCGGAAAATTATGCAAATTAGGTCATTACCTCTTGGGATCGAAGACACCATGCTTCTTGAAGACTTCGACAACAATCGGGACCGTGGAGTTTACGGGGTTGGAGATGACAAGCACTAATGCTTTGGGCGCGGTCGTTGCAATTCCAGTAGCGAGATCGCGCACAATTCCAGCATTAGTCTGAGTGTCGTTAGCGGGCGAGGCACCATATTACAGAGCAAAGGGACCAAACCTTGAAAAGGTCGTCCCTGGAAATCACATAGCGTTGCCAATGTTAATCATACCGACAAAGGGATCCACAAGCCGCTTACCGGCTCATCTAGAGAAAGCTGTTAGTATGCTACCCTGGCCTGGAGGAGGAAAAGGTCAACTGACTCCTGGTTTTCTCGGGATACCAGCAGGTATGACGACAATATCTGCACCAGTTAGGACCTTCTTGAGGCCCTCATTGGGGGCAAGGTATCCCTCGACCTTCGCAGCGGTCGCGATGTGAGACAGATCGACAGCAACACCTGGGGCGTTGACGATATCATAGAGGCCAAGCTATAAGTCATGTAAACTAAGAGGAGACCTAGTGAAGTAAACTGATGTAATACCTCGGTCACAAGAGGGTTCAGTTTAAGCAAAAGCGACAAGGGTTGACCAATACCACCTGATGGGGTGCGTGTGGTCAGAATCGATCGAAGCAACTGCACGATGAATTACCTGCAGCACCAAGTACGACAGCCTTGACCATGTTGAATTTCTGTAACGCAACAAGAACAAAGGTTTCGGAAGGGAAGTTGCGGGGCAGCCCGCGCGGCGTGAGATGAGATGATCTTTATCTCCCCCAGACACGTGATAGGTCACTTCAATTAGCACGTATCACGAGTCGACATGACAGGAACACCGTTGGAATAAGTTCGGACACTCGCTTAAATGTAATGCAGAACAAAAGTTCACCGTGGCTCCCGCGGTATTACACTTTCTAAAGGCATCAGTGCATCACAGCTCGTCGTTTGCAGCCTTAACTTTCTCTTTATCCCAGCGCAGGCTTTCGCTCGCATGCTTGACTGCGAACTCCCTTGCCTCTGATGCCTTCCCTCTCGCCTGATCAACCTTGTTCGGTCCCCAACTCCAACCATGGGCTTTCTTCCCCTCCGCGTACTCGTGGGCATTATCACGCTTCTCAGAAGCCTGGGCACTATCGTGCGAATGTCCGCTCAACACCTATGGGGAATCTTCATCATCAAGCCGAGGACACAAGGACTGATGAGGGTGTTCTCGTACATTAAAGACTCGAGCGAGCTTCTCCTCTGCGGCTTCTACTGAACTGTTGACGATTTCCTTCAGCTTCGCAAACAACGTCTCGAGCTTGGCGGAGCCTTGCAGCCAGCGGATACGAGTCTCCTCTGAAGGAAAACCTTAGAAAGCGGTGGAGGTAATTCACTGCAGTCTCTTACGCAATAAACCAGATCTGTCGGATGGAAGCGCGGACTCACTTACGCCCTTTTCGCGCAAATAGGCACGCAATCGGGCATCCGGCCACACCAGGTAGGGGGCAGCCTTCTCCGACGTGTCGGCATACCTGTGTGAATCAAAATGGGCTCAGGAAATCTTGGGTTTTCCCAAATACTCACTTTCTATTCATCAGATCCATCAGTTCGTTGCGGCTTCGTAAGGTGCTGCTCTCCTCGAGATATCCATGCTCTGAAAGCCACTGGCGGATGGCGGAGTCGCTCCATGCTCTCCACGCGCTATCAGCCGCAGACAAGTAGTTCACCCTAGGGTGCGCCTCAGCATCATTAAGCTAAATGCGAGGCATAGCTACTCACTCAACCATCCTCACCAATTCGTCACGTTTCTTCTGAGAATCGCTCTTCAGGAGGCCGTGTTCAACAAGCCAGGCTCTCAACTCCGACTCGGACCACGTATTCCAGACCTTCTCGGAGTAATCGTAATAGTATTTATTCATCCCTCGAAGAAGACTTGATCGAGAAGGCGTGTCGGAGGGTTTGAGGAGGTTGTGTGCGATCAACCATTCGCGCTATAACAAGTCGTGACATCACTCTCATCCGAAGAGTTGCTTGCACTTACAATGTAGGAATCACTCCAGCTCTCCCATACTGCACTGTCCGCCTTGCGATAGTAGTGCTTAATGAGACCCGTCAATTCTTCTCTATTCTTGGCCGTCTTAGCTTCGAGGACGCCATGTTCCTCAAGCCAATTCCTCAGCCGGGTGTCGTCCCAAGCAGAATAGATGTAATCCTTGGTGTCGTCGAAGGCGCGGGTTGCCTCCTGAGTTGCCTGAGAGACTGCACTACTAATGCGTTGCGATGCAGAATGTGCAGTGTCGGTGGCCTGTGCATAGACCGACGAGGCTGATGCAGACGCAAGGGAGGAATAAAAGGTAGCAGCATCGGAGTACGAGCGATACTTTTCCTTGGCGAGTAGGACGAGCTGCTCACGGGGGCCAGAGGGAGCGACGACACCCTGCTCAAGCAGAAAAGCTCTCAAGGTACTCTCGTCCCACTTATCGAAGGTATCATCCTTGATATACTGAAATGCACGCTGCGCTTTGTTGTATTGGTCGAGAGTCCATTGACGACCACCAGCCTCTGCGTGTGCGTTGAGAGGGGAAGAGGAAGTGTGCCAATTGGCTTGAACAAGGTCGTAAAGATGGGGATTGCCGAAGTGGGGGGGGACTTTGATGTTATGGTCTTCGAGCCAGGAACGAAGCTCGGTGGGGGACCACTTGGAGTACTCTGGTTCAGCTGTGAACCAACCGGACGCGTGGACCACACTGAGAAGGACAAGTATGAATGCAGGTGCGTGGAACAACATTTTCTATGAGGGACTCGAGAGATCGTCAATGGGCGAGGGCGCGAGCGCTTTAAAGGGGTATAGGAGGAGTGCTCTCTGACGTCAGTGTTTGTCATGAAACGATTTCCTAATATGGTATGGAGTTATTGTTCTGGGGTCATGAGCCCCCAGGAGCCACTCCGCATGTAGTGCCTTGCATTCCCCGTCAGAACTTGAAGTACCACGCTGCTATGTCGTCCTCTCTTCTCAACAGCAAAGACGTCGACATGTGCTCTGCAGCAGCCACGTCATCCCACCAGAAGTCGTCGATCTTTAACAAGTTCATCCTCTACGAGAGCAAGCTCCGCTTCTACATCGTTGCCTCCAATGCTTCCGATTCTCGCCATCGTATCATCAAGATAGACCGCACTTCCCAGAACGATTTGACTGTCGTCGAAGATGAGACCGATTACAGCGGGAAACAGATGAGCGCCATGCTAAAGATGCTGGACGACGGAAACAAGGGTTCAGGCGGGATAGGCAGAGCCAAGATCATTTTTGGTGTCGCCGGTAAGCAACTTCGCGGCCCGCCTTTGTGTTGCATCTCATCGTAGTCCTAGGCTTTGTCAAGTTTACTGCCGGCTGGTATATGATCGTGATATCCAAACGTTCCGTCGTCGCGCTTCTGGGGGGTCACTACCTGTATCACTGCGAGAGTACCGATATGATACCCGTCTGTTTCAATCATAAGATAGAGAAGCCCGCAGAAGAACAACGTCTCCTCAACATCTTCAAACGAGTTGATATGTCGAAGAACTTTTACTTCAGGTAGGGTAATCTTCCTCGGCTGCACGGGATTCATATTGCTGAAAGTCGCAAAAGCCATTCGTACGACATCACGTCGACGCTACAGAACAATCTTACAAAGCCAAATCGATTTCAGACCACTTCATGGCCTTTCAACGACCGCTATGTTTGGAATTTTCATATGATATCGCATCCGTTCGTGGGTGCCCCTCCCCGAGGAGTGCAAATTTGGCTCATACCTCTCATTCACGGGCACGTTGACCAAGCCAGTGAGTTCCCCCCATCTATATATGCGCAGAGTCTCAAGCTATTCGGTTGCCAGAGCTCAACGTCCTCGGTCGCGTCGTATTTGTCACTTTGATTGCTCGCCGTTCCCGTCATTATGCAGGAGCCAGATATTTGACCAGAGGAGTTAACGAGGAGGTGACTTCTCTTTCAAGTCCTTTGGTTTTGCCTGTTCTCATCGACTTCTCAAGGGTAATGTTGCCAACGAAGTCGAAACAGAACAAATCGTTTCAGAGGCGCTGACAACTCCATTTTACTTTCGATGTAAGGACGGCCATTCCCGTTGGCCGAGTCCGCGATATACCAGTTATGTGCAAGCAAGTCGTTTTTTTTATGTCGTGCATCACGATTCACAACGTGATCCTAGTATCGGGGAAGCATCCCGATTTACTGGACCCAAGATACCACTGCTATGAATCCTCGTCCTCCGATCGAGAGTGAGCCTTTGTCCATTCGTCGTCCCTTCCTTTTTCAACGCAACTCGTAGTCAATGTGATGGATCCATTCTACACCGCTGCTTCACGCCACTTCAACGATCTCTTTGCTCGTTATGGACATCCTATATTCATTCTAAATCTCATTAAGAGACGAGAGCCTGTACCAAGAGAATCCAAATTACTGGACGAGTACACGCAGTGCGTGAGCTACCTGAACCAGTTTCTACCCGAGGACAAAAAGATGGTATATCGTGCTTGGGACATGTCGAGAGCATACAAAGAGTACGTGTATTATCCATCGAGGTGACCTCTTGCTTTACCGCATCAACGTAGAAAGACACAAGATGTCATTTCTTACCTGGAAGACATGGCTGAAGAGTCCATCCAAATGACCGGTTTTTTTCATACAGGAGCAGAGCCACACTCCCATTTCTTGCAAAATGTGTAACTATAAATCAGGCTCCGTGTTTTTCGCTCACGATATGACGCATTTGTTTACAGAGAGAGAAATGTTGTATCATGCCGAGACGATATCCTTTTGCAGAACGGCATATGTCGCATCAATTGTGTTGACTGTTTGGACCGCACGAATGCCGCTCAGTTCGTATTTGGAAAGCGAGCTTTCGGTCATCAACTATATGCGCTCGGAGTAGTAGGGAGCCCGAATCTTTCGTTCGACTCTGACGCGGTCAACATGTTGACAGAGATGTACCATGATCATGGCGACAGTAAGCTGTATGGCATGCTGTCTTCTCGCCTTCTCACATTCTTCGCTAGCCATTGCTCTACAATATACTGGGAGTGCACTTGTCAATCGAGTCGAGACCTATCGGCGAATGCCACATTGGAACAGCCACTCCCGTGACATCATCGAGAACATTCGACGATTTTATACCAATTCCTTGCTGGGTAAGATTTCATCATCGGCAGGCTGAGGTATACTGATGATAGGCATAGATGCAGACAAGCAAGCAGCAATAAACTTGTTCTTGGGTGTTCATGAACATCATGGGCATGCCTTGCATGCACGAGGCAACTATCAGCAGTGGTATGAGCCTCAGAACTTGGGGACTAGGTACACTTTGGATGAGTGCTTGCATGCATTACATGATTCCATCATCCAAAAGGGTGATTATTGGTCTGAGTATTACAGGCCCCTTTTGTTCACCTCCTTGGGCAAGCATTTTGCTTACTGTATGAATACTCTCAAGCCTCCAGGGTAAGTGTGTACACCATTACTTGAGTATTTTTCATTGATATACAACAGGAAGCCCATGAATGGGAATTGCTACAGTCCCTTCCTGCCCAGCAACCCAAATGCAGCTTCCCAGCCCAGGTTAGAGTTCAACTTGATCTGTAGATACATGGTAATAACCTTGAAATCAGATTGATGGCAGGTGTTAGACGATGGATTGGAACACCAACTTTACTGCATGGTGATAGCACAAGGAAAACTATTCAGTCAACATATGTTGAAGCAAGACCTCAGTCATATGGCAAAGCTGATATTCAGTCTCATTTGACTGGAACTTTGGCAAGTCAGCTGCTTGATCCCAAAGTGTCTCAGGAAGAATTATTGGAGTATCAGAGGCAAGTGATTTTTATTATCTTGTTGAATTGCCTAATGTTATAATTCATTAGATATATTGATCAGAATCAGCTCATGCAAGATGCCATGCATGGTGAGGCAGAAACTACAGATCAGTTGCTATATTTGAAATCCATCCAAAAGAATAATGGAAAAGGAGAGGTGTTGGTGGCAAATGGAGTCATGGAGTTGTATGAGGGGTATATGCAATTTGCTTCTGGTGATCATCTTTCAACCTGGGCAGATGCATATAGCTATAAGCAATGGCTGACAGAAGCAGCAGTCTTGTAATTCTCTTGTTAATTTCCACTATGTATGTAGTGAATTTATATATGAATATTGATGATCACTTCTTTCAGTCTCCTTTCATGTTCATCAATTTCTGAAACATATTGGGTGAAGTCCTTGGTGTTGTACTATTCAATGTGCTATTTTGTTGAACAAGGGTATGAGATCTTGTGTACACTTGTGTGGGTGGATTGTCAGCTATATTTGATAGCTGCCAGTGTTGCTTTTGTTATGCAGATGTGTAACTTCTTGTGAAAGTGACAATTACCTTGTTTACAAGGTCACTGGGGGGGGGGAATTGTGGCTGTGATGCATCAGAAATTTCACCATGAAAAACTCATACTTGATATGGAAAACTAGTCCTGAGGCTTGGTTGACAAGCCATATGCTGAAATTGGGGGC
>JBBPRG010000466.1:0-12108 GCA_038092895.1 Chalciporus pseudorubinellus | reverse complement strand
AGCATCTCCGCCTTTTTCATGAATTTCATTCAAGTCTTTTGCAGTTTGCGTTGAGCTAGTAATCTGGGGAGCATATTCACCGAGATCCTTCCGGAATTGAAAAATGGCGGTAATTTTGAAGAACAGAAAACCCTGCCATTTCTGTAAGAACCGTTGTAAAAGTAGTAACGACTCGGTGTCGTGTCCTGACCTTTGGGAACATGAAACATATATCGTCCTGAACATTGTTGAGGTCAGGCAATTGGGTGGCAATCTTTGAAACATCCTCCACATGAATGGCTGTTTCATTAGGGACTATTGCACGATGATGTAAATATTTGGGTTTGGGAGTGACCAGAGAAACAGGCATGTTGGAAGTATCGCAGGCTTGATGAAAGAGCAGTCAGCAGATTTAACAGTCACACTGGTCCGCACTTGTCCCGAACTATACCTTTCAAATTTCTAATGTGGCATCGTTGATCGGATCCCAAGAGGTTAACCTAAGATGATTTCTCAGGGACGCAATGTATACTCCTTATGCATGTTCCCTCAGGCTGCACATGCTAGTGGGTGTGAACTAATGCGTTCCTGCCAACGAGTCTTCGTGCTAATCGGCAGCTTGATATGATACCCAAGCGAAGGTTGAGGATGCATCAAAGCATCATGCATTGACGTACTGAATGAGTACTGAACATACGTGAGTGTTCTCCTCAGACTGACTACTAAGTAGGAACATACTAGCTGGATAGTGTATACTGATAAACGCTGGCCATATCGGAAAAGCGATGGGATTCATATTAAATGTATCTCCAATAAGTGTTCCACCAGGGAATGAAGATGGTCTATCGGTTGAGCATAACGGGTGATAGTGTTTGCGATGAGTCTCTCAAGTCCCGGGTCTTGTGCATCCGACATTTCCGTGGCGGAACATTCAAGGATAGCTTCTCAGGTCAAGATCCCGGGTCCCGTGTTTCCGTCTGGTCGCGATTCGCAGAACACATCTGGTCGTTCTTTGGTAAGTCACTGGTCCTTCAGACCCTTCAGAGTGGAAGGGTCTCTAATTTGACTCGGAAGCCTACTCGCCAGGGAAATTGGTGCAATGATGAACAATGCGAACGATCGCCGCGAAATGTTAGCATAGCTCATAGATATAGACAAACACTATCTACGCACAGAAAGTCTGTTACACAGCCTTGATGAATCTTCCCACACGATGCCAAAACAGATGCTCCTCGTCTTCATTCTCCACGCCCCACAATTCTTCATGCGCCCACCCACCTGTTTCCTGTATCCACAGGTGAATGGGACGATCGAGCTTACAACCATCGAACGCTGTACTCCATAGCGGCGACCAAAACGTCTGCCACCAAGCGATGTGTGGCAGCGGGTTTCGAACATGCTCGAAGAAGAGGAACTGTCCACTTGGATTGAGCACATCGGTGACAAGGGATTTGATGGTGTCCTGCGGATCTGGCACCGAACATAGAGTCAAAATGGAGATGATTGTGTCGACGGGTTGATAACCGCTGAGAGCAGTAAGGATGGCTGTGGTGTCTTCGGCGCCACATGAGAGGAGGACGAAAGTCCCCGATGCCTCACTGAATCCAGCTGCATCCGCGGCATGTCTGATTTCATGATGCATATTGACGTTTGGCTCGAGCGCGACGTATTTAGTGACACGGGTTTTGTCGAGATATTTCACCGTGTGACCATGCCCTTGAAAGACATTGCTACGAGTCTGACTTGAGAATCAGAGTGCTTGAAGACTTACCTGCACCAAGATCGAGGACGACTCCATATGCGTGCTCAGTGATGAGGGAGGTTTTGATTTCTGTGCTGTTTCCGTCAATCCCTGGTCCAAATTGTGTCCAAACATGGGACATGAAAATACGTGAGATTTCTTTTGGTTGGAGAAGCAGCGAAGGCTTGGCCCAGATCTGCTGGAAGGTGGGCCAGAAGGCAATCTGTATGCATAAGCGAAGATCGCCGAGAAGGCTAAATCTCTTGAGGATGGCCATCCTGGGTATATGAGGAGTAGGAGGCTAGGAAAGGTTAAGCGAGGTCCATTTGCTCGAAGGAGAAATCACCACCATTTTAAGAAGTCGGCCGCCGTTACTAGAGCTGAAGGATGGAGGGATAGCACCCATCACGATTGGCTGCCGGTGAACACTCAGTCTCAATAAGTTGCAAGCCCCAAGGACTCTGCAAATGTTCTCAGATTTGGCAGAAGAAAAGCATGTTAGGAATCAGCGCTCAGCGAGTGAGCGACGAGCCTCCGGAGTCCGGACTGGTGCGTTACACCCTGGAAGTTGAGCAATGCTAGCTTATTATACTCAAGTCCCGACCGTCGGTATGTTTGCGTTAATGAGGAGGTCCGAGACGAGCAGTATGTACAACTTCATTTGAACTGCAACTTGAATGAAACTACAATTTGGTACATTGTTGCAGGCGTATTTTAGCAGCTCATTTTGGCTCTCGTTTCCCACGGATGGCAGCTAGCTCTTGTCACAGTCTTGTAGAGTCTTTACGCACGTCTGCAGCCATTGGAGTGTAAAAAACCAGTCGACCTTCGCTGGTGTGGAGGTCAACCTCGGTGTGTAACCATGTTTCTTCGCCTGTGCACACTCTCACTGTCTGGTTCAGTGGTTCCCTCTACTAGTAGCTCGCGCGTTCCCTTCCCACTCAACATCGCTCATTAGCTTTGGTACGCTGGTACACTCTCGGTCGTAACGTAGGCCCACCACCTCCTGCCCTCCATGGCACTTCGCACGAGTGTCTCCAATTTATTGAGAACGTTCATCTCCGCCCTCTCCTCTGCAGTCGGTCGCCTCGACAAGTCCCTTTCGCCCGCAGATACAATCTCGCGTCTCCAAGCTTACACTTTCGTCAAGTCTGATGCCATCTACATCTTTCATTTAATCCTTGCCATCTTCTGGCTCACTATCATGGAGGTGCCATCTTTCCCAAGCAAGCTGTTGATTCCCGTCCTCTACGCCATCGCCCTCCTAGTCCCCTTTACCTCTCAGTTCTTCTTCCCTGCAACACCCATATTTGCCTGGCTTCTCGCATTCTATACTAACCGCTTCATACCCTCTGATCTCCGTCCCGCGGTTCACGTTGTCCTACTACCCACTCTCGAGTCTGTCCTCTACGGAGCCAACATATCAGACATCCTCACGCGCTTCACTCACCCAGTCCTGGATATTATCGCTTGGCTCCCATACGGCGTCATACATTACACCTATCCACTCGTCCTCTCTCTCTTCCTGTGGCTATTTCGCCCTCCACTTGCCCTCAAAACCTGGGCGAAGACCTTTGGATACATGAACCTTACTGCCGTTTTGATACAAATCCTCATTCCCTGCGCCGCTCCCTGGTACGAGGTCATCTACGGTCTCACCCCTGCGACCTACAATATTCCGGGCTCCCCTGGTGGTCTTGCCCGTATTGACGCACTGTTCGGTGGTGACGGGTACCAGACCGCGTTTTCCAACTCCCCGCTCGTCTTCGGCGCATTCCCGAGCTTGCACGCGGGCTGGGCGACACTCGGTGCGTTGTTCATCACCCATTTTTGGGATGGCACCCCCAGATACGCTTGGACATACGTCGGTGTCCTATACTGGAGCACCATGTATCTCACCCACCATTACCTCATTGACGTGGTAGGAGGTGCCTGCATGGCCACTGCCTTTTTCTACCTCTTCATGCCCGACGAACTCCGATCGCCTGGTGGACATGGAGGACGGTCCAAGTATGAGCAGTACGACCTCGAAGCGCGGCGTGTCATCGCCGACGAATTTGCAAGCGACACTGCAGAGTCTGCGGATCTGTCTGACGAAGGCGAGCAAGACAACATCATGTACCGCTCGCCGAACCCTAATGTCGGACAGTTCCAGACGCCAGACTTGGCTCAGCCTGACATGCCTCTGAAGAAGTCTGCGGGAGGTTCTGGGAGGACACATCGACACACCGCAAGCATTGCGAGTCTCATCCGCGCCGATGAGCGTGCGGATGGGTGGAGTCCCATTGGCAACAAGGGATTTGTTTTCCCACCTGTCGATCGGTGATCGTAGAGTTCGGACGATCGTTGACGTTGGATGACCAGAGATTGTAGCTAATTAATTTACTATACCCTCTCAATCACTCGGAACAACCTCGAGGATGCCAACTGTACTCACTCTGATTTGCGCCTCCCAATAATACGAGTAGATGATGCAACAATAATCAGGAATAACTTAAATTTCTTTGACTGAAGATACATATCCAAGAACTAACCACTCAGGGAGTATCCAACATCGCCTTTGACACTGTTCTGCATCTCGATGAGAGCGTCTAGCATCCTTCGACCGTTCTCATCGAGTGTGTCGGAGAAGCGATCCTCCTTCATCCACTGTAAACCATGCTGTAGCACGTTCCGGGCGCGAGTCGAGCCGCCTCGGATATCGCCCATGGAAGCATGGAGCGTCGCTCTACGCTGGCTGGAGTCGTACGTCCCACAGTGTAGAATGTTCGAGTTGTAGAACACCGTTTCGCCAGCTGTGAAAATCCAAGACGATCATCACATGGAACACAAACTCGGAGTAAATGATACTCGCGTTGAAGAGTGAGCTGAACAGCCCCTGGCATCTCCATCGGGTCTTTGGGCGCCTCGAGAGTGATGGAGAGTTTTCTCTGTGCCTCTGTCCTGGGTAGCTTGTGCGATTTCGGGACGACGTAGAGACAGGAGTCCTTGTACAGTGCCCTGAATAGAAGTCATTTGCTTGTTACGTGCGGGTTTCTGAGAGGTAATTTGGACTCACGTATTCCATTGGACCTGAGCCAAACAAGGCATGGTACATGCGATGTCAGTGGTCGCATTCACTTTACAAACATGGAAGGGATACCCCATGAGACCACAATGCGAGAGCTCTGATCTCCTCTTCCGCCGTAGCGGTCTCCTTCACATCATCACGGTGCCATCGAAGAGCAAAATCATGATTCAGCGGATTGATAAGGAGATTAAACAACTCTACGCTCCCCCCAAAAAATGAATCACTCAGATCCAAGTGCTTGTCAACCCGAAAGATACGAGATTGAACACGCACCCATCTGCAATTGAGAGTCTTCGCAGTCCAATAACGCTCTGGCAACACTTCTCAATCCCTTGGAAGTATACCATTGCGCAAATGCAGGCTCGCCCAGTTCTGGGTGCATGACGTGCTGTACACCCCATGAGTCTGGGTTGGAATCGTCGAACGGCGGGAACTGTTTCCCGACCGTACGGCGATGGGGCCAGAGCCCTGTACGGGTCTTGGTGATCGCACGGTCGCAGGCATCCTCGAGAGCTTTGAAGTCTTCTGGCGGGATGAGACCGGGTACGACAACGTATCCCTGCTCATCGTATGTAGCCTTGAGGGTTGCAACAGATTTAGCCATTGTGAATGACATGGATGTGTCCTGTCATGGTCTCTTACTTATCAAGGCTCGCAGCTGCGGCTCACCGGGTCGAGTGTACCGTATGAATCGTCGCAGCCTGAGGCTCCCGGACCGGGGAGCACCGCCATGGGCAGGGCCGAGCGGCAACCCCTTGGATCGCTTCCAGAACGGGGAATCAACCCCTTGCCGAGCTTCGGCCCGCCTGCAGCGAGCCGACCCCTGCGCACGACCAATCTGCCCTGCCCAGGCCTGAGCCAAAAGTCATATGATACGACCTCATGTCGAAAATAGAGCCATCAACTCTTACCCCAGATCCCCCAGACACTCTTCGAAGTACATACTGACATCCAAGTGCTCACATTTCCATCTCTAAGAACAAAATCAATAATACGGGGAAGCGTAAAGTAATCATATTTCGAAGTTTACCCCTACTTTGACAAACGTGCCAAGACCTGCTTCGCAACACGCTGCCACCCTTCCTCTGCAGTTGCATACGTCCTCGGGAGATCAAAACGCTCCTTCTCGATCACAATCCACGCTTCAAACCTGTCATCGTTCATCGTCCATGCTCGGTGAAACGTTGGCGTCTCGCGCTGATTCTGGGCGCAACGGTCTGCAACGAGTCAAACAGGGTACATTGGGAAAGACCTTGAAGCTCCTGACCAATCAACTCCTTCATATGAGAGGTGAACTTTGCACTTTGTTCATCTAGCGGTGGCACTGTAGCTATATTCCCGACAGATGTAGCTCTTGCCTTGCCCTTCCCTTTACTACCACGTGGGACGGCATGCAGTGGTAACTCTTGAGCTTGAACTTGCTTTTTGGGGACGCCCGGTCAGTCAATTCCCTTGCCAGACTCTCCCAGAGGGACGCACCTTGCGCAGTCATCACTCGACCCGAGAATTCGGATTCTGCTGAAGAAGAAACTTCTCCAGGTTCCAAGTCCTCGTGCTCAGTGGAATGATGTGGCGTGGCTGACAAGACGCCTGGCCGAGTACGAGATGGTCCTTGATCAGGGGGTGGAACATTGTAATGATGAGCGAGGTGTGGCCTGCTAGCACCATACGTCAGAGACGATTGGTGAGCGCTACTACTGCCCTGTTCGCCACCTAAACCCGCAAAACGCGGATCTGGCAACGAGGAGTATGGTGTCGCATGCTTTTGTGGGGAATACGGAGGACCGTAGCTATGCGCTGCGGAACGAACAGTACCAGAACCACCCTCGTTCCCATAACCTGGCTGAGATTGGTCGGACAGGTAATCTTTATGGATGCCTTGCGTCAGACCAATATCGCTGGGCCCGGAAACGCCGTGGGTCTGATGGCTGCCCTTGTGGACGGATGAGTCGTTTCCTCCACCACTTTCATGGCCGCTACCTCTTTGAAGTTCCGTCTCGCGACGCTTGCTTTTCTTCTTTTTCCGAGCTGGAGGACCCTGATCAGGCTCTTCTGTAACCCCAGGTTGCTTACGCTTTCGCGAAGTTTCTGGATCATAGTCATGCAGTTTGTACGGACTCGCGTAGCCAAGGGGTGGGCTTCCTCCCCGGAAGCGGACGAATTCGATGACACCTTGTTCAGCAGCATAGCAGACGACGGCGACTTTCGCATCGGCTTTGTGTCGATAATCGCAAGGGATGCGGTAACTGCGAACCTGTTCCGGGGTTGGCACAGTCGAAAGTTTGACAACCAAGGTAGCGCCAAATGCTACTCGCACAGGTAAGAAAGGGGAACGGAGACACGAGTGAAGGATTTGTACCAACCATCTCTTTCCCTGTTGTATTCGAAATGTGGTTGCAGATCATCGGCGATCTTATTGAGCTCTGAAGCCAAGGCAGGGTAAACCAGGCAGCTCAAAAAGGAACGCATCTTAGGTGTCACTTTAGACTCGACGGTTGAAGTGATCGATCGGATGTAGTCGCCGACCCCTTGAGACATGGCCTGCAGGCAAACCGCAGCCTTTGCATCTGAACGCTTGGGAAACCTGGAGTCCACGAGACACGCTCTGTAGTCTTCGGGTCGGTCCAACTTGAGGAGACATCCGTGCACTGTAACAAAACTGAGTATATAAGTAGGATAATGAGTTGAAAGACTGACAACCAGGTGTAGCGCCGGATGTGAAGAAAAATGATACCATCAACTTGCCTCCTCTGGCGTTCTGAAGCATCGTGTTCAGCCATCCAGGAGCGTTAATCTCGGAGGCGTCGCTAGTATCGAAAGACTCGGGAAACGGTCTCGGAAGAGACTCGTAAAAACTCTGGAGAGTCCAAGGCGTCCTGATATTGACTGCGAGACTCTGTTCGGTGGCAGCTGAAGAGGATGACGGAATAGGGGACGTAGGACGAGTTTGCCCATTCCCATGTTTGATAAAATCCAAGACACCTTTAGAAACAGCAGCTTTGGCACATGCCCCTTTTGCTTCTGTGAAGTTGTTGAAAGTGGGCTCCGAGAGGTAGACCCGAACTACATGAGGCGAGAGTTGGATTTGAAGTGCGCATCCCTGTTCTAAGTACCTTGGGTCAATGGACCATGTGAAATAGCAGCAAAATGTCGACTGACTGTGCCCCAGCTTAGCTTCAAAGAATGCAATCCACTGCGGAGTAACCTGCCCAGCACGCCATTCGACACAGCACTTTTCGATTTCATCGACGACTGATGTTTCGATTGGTGCCTTAGAGGCTGATGACACGGACTCAGAAACAACGTCTGTAGTGGTTGTATTGCGCGTTGATTTTCCTTCACCGATGAGGAATTCCAGAGCACCCATATCAATGGCAATCTTAGCCGCCTCTGCTTTTGCCTCATTCTTCTTCGCAAAAACTGGCTGGGTAGCGTATGATCGCTTTACACCGTCTGGCTTAGTTATTGTAAGGATGCATTGCTTGTCTGTGATCAAAGTCAGGGGCACTAGTATTTCGTCAGCAACTCGTGGAATCTCACTCCTCGACCCAGTCTGGTCTATAAACTCGAACTTCAACGCGTCCGTGTTTCTGAACGTCCGTTGACAAGCCTGATGAAGACGTGTAATTGCATTAGCATCGACCGTCTCGGCAGGGTTGGCAGGAGCCTGAGATGGCAGTTCCTGCGAAAGTAGTGTGGGCAGTGATGGGGGAGACCCAAATGAGTGACTGGGCGGTGCCAAACCCGGTTTTATGTCGCCATCGAGGTATTGTTCGAGTGAAAGCGCACCGAGGTCGGACAGGTTTCGAGAGATGATATCGAACGTCGCCTGTGATATTCCAGTTTGCTCGAGGGTAGTCACTCCTGGGAACATGGTATCTCGATGGTTCCAGGTCCCAGCAAAGGGCCGATTTGAGTATAACTTGACGTGAAAAGCAAGCTTCAAGTTGAGCAATATTACTAGGTTGAATTACTTGGTTGCCAGTTGTCACGTGGGCCCAGGGAGCGTCCGTCTACATCTTTTGAAGCAAGGCCCTACATACATCCACCTACAGCCACCACTTGGCACTGCCTATGTCTGACTGGAATCGTATGGACCTAGCCGTAGTCAAGGTCGTCATTGTGACTGCGGCGTCAGAGGAGCTTTCGTGCCCGGGCAGATGGTGCGGGGCCCGGGCACACAGCCGATCCCAGCATAGGAAGACTTGCTGTCTGGGCGTCAGATCATGCACACATCCGGAACGTCAACGTCAAGTCTTGGCGTTTTCTCACAAAGTGGAGCAAGGTTGTGTGGTTGACTTGGGCCTCAAAGGGATCATCGAGTCTAGGGTTGTATCACTGGTTGAATGACCAAGAGAAGGGGCGGTTTAACTGGGTCCAACTGTGAACTAGAGCACTGTGTAGCTGGCCAGCTGCGGCTTGTTTAAATGTCCGGCACTTGTTGCTGTGCACCAACATTCTATCCGTTGTCAAGAACGTTCACCACGCTGGCAAGTGACTCGCGCTACGTACAAAGGCCCCGCATCTCTGTCAATACTTCTTAATAGAAGCTGGTCCTTCTGCACACAATAATCGTACCCCTCATCACGTTCCCGCCGCCCACCGTCTATTCGTACAATGAGCGGCTATACAACACCTGATCCCTTCGATGCAAATCCCGCTGGGCACAACTCAGATGGCCGCGACATCGCTAGGACGCCCAGTCCCTCACCCAGCGAGATAGCTGCCCTCAAGCAACGACACATGTTCAACATCGGGGTTTTCTTTCAGCGTGACAAGCTCCTCAACAAGAAGTACTGGAGTATGACTGTTCTGCGTATATACCCTGCGAGCTCGCTGATGTGCCCTCGCAGTTTATTATGCCATCGGCATTGTGATCATCGTCATCAGCATTCTCTTCATATTCTATGACCGCCAAATCATCAAATTTATCCAGCCTGCTATCAATTGGATGCATAGCTTACGCTTCGGTTGGCTAATACCAATCGGTATCTTCTTCGTTATTTCCTTCCCTCCAGTTCGTCACCTCTTTGTTCACATTCATAGGTGTTTCTGATTATCTCCTGTAGCTCTTCGGACACGAAATCTTGGCAATTGTATGCGGTTTGGTGTGGGGAGTTTGGATCGGTTTTGCCATCACTGCTGCAGGGACATTGCTCGGTGAGATAGGGAACTTCTAGTGAGTAGTGACTCATTCTCTTGTATTGCCTCCATTTACGTCCGGATAGTGTGTTCAGGTATCTCCTGCGATCGCGTGCCGAAAAGGAAGAGAAGAAGAGCATTCAATATGCTTGCCTCGCCAAGGTTGTTCGCGAAGGTGGCTTCAAAATTGCTGTGATTGTCCGATACAGTGCTGTTCCAGGACACTGTAAGTTCCAGCGATGTATATGGAACGCGTGTGATTGACCTCTCTTTGGAAGTCACAACGGCCATTTTCGCTGTTTGTGGGATGAATATATTCGTCTTCGTCCTGGCCGCACTTCTATCTATGCCTAAACAGTTCATCACTGTCTACATTGGAACCTTGATGGAAAGTAATGAACAGGGTAAATCATCTCTTTATTACGTGGAGTCATGCTGATCTGGAACGTAGGGACTACTACAACTGAAAACAAAATTCTCAGTTACGTCGTAGGAGCAATCACCGTCCTGGTGACGGTCGCAGCGATGTGGTATATTAACAGGGAAGTGAACAGAGCGAAGCCTGACATCATCTATGCCCGGCGGAAAGCTCGGTGAGTTATAGCTCTACCTTTTGTGGACTATTGTTCAATCTCCTACACAGTCAGGAGAAGTTGCCTGGAGATGGTTTATACCAAAACAGCGGCATGAACGGATCAAATGACGACGCTGTATTCAATCCCAATGCATCGGAGGTCACCCTTACCACGCCCCTCACCCATTCAGATGCTCCCTATGATCCGCCTTACCAACGATGGGATGAAGCAGGTCATGCTGTTGGGTATGCATCAGATCCCCGCGTATTTGCTCCTCAGCCTCGCCGAGCCAACAACTCGTTGGACGTCGCTCTCGTTGCCCCTCCTCGTACCGAAAGTGCTGTGGGTAGCGCTCAACCACGCCAGGATAGCACCGATACGGTGGGGTGGGAACTGCAAACGAATGCCGCAGACGGACAATCATATCAAATGCATATTATACCCGAACCCCCCGCTGGACCCATGCGTAACCCCTTTGACAACGAGAGTTCCGAGACGGTCATCCCTCCCATCGCGCCTCCTCCGGGACCCCCACCAGCTGTGTCCCCCGCTGGGGAATATGCTTTCGGTTCTCAACGACACAGCTTCGGACCAGGAAAGGGACCTGAGCGTACATTCTCTCCTCCACCCCCTAGTTATCGATCCTAGACGATCAAGTCGTCATACCAATTATCACCATCGCCCTGCCTTTGTGAATAGTCAGGATCCACACCTGCCATAGTCTTATCGACCAGTTTGACATCACTGGTGTTTCTCCCGGAATAATGATCACCTTTTCAGTCTCCCACTCATTTTTTGCACACTCTTATGTGTCCATAGCCATACTCTTAGCCCTAAGTTATAGTTGATAGTGCCATATCAACCTGTATTCTCACTTTGTGGCTTGCCCGTTAAATATTACTATTAATTAAAAGACGAGATCCTGTGGAGATATGAATCCGTATGCATTCTGTCACTCGCAATCATGTGGCCATGATATCACAGTGATGCAACGGTCCAACACGCTCAATGTCTCGGCTTCCCACTCCACTCACCGGTACCTACTTAGGGCTATGTCGTCCTCGAGGAGAAGTATCGTGTTAAAAAGGACACCACTCCCCAATGCTATGTCCCCGTCAACTTGAACGTTACATACCCTAGCGTACGAGTCCTAAGCCAAGACGGCGCACACTGTCGATTCTGACTGCTGGCCACAGTCCAACTGGTAGGACGGCTTCGTCCGAGTTTCCTCGCCAGCTGGCAGCTGATCTACACTACAGACTTTCACGATAATCTACCTGTTGTACGCTCACCGGTAAGCGTGACATACCTCCTGTGGTCTATTGCACCGCTAAACGCCAAACAGCATGTGTGGTAGTAATGGTCGATACCATGGAAGTTGAACCATACATGCCTCAATTCTTTTGGAGATTCTGGCTTTCGGACGCGTATGTCTATTCCCTTCCGTCGCTGCTTTCCGACACCACGACCTGTCCTCTCCAGCGACCCCGCCAAACACACATTGGATGACCATCGTGTTCACATCTATGACATATTCAACAACGCTCTCTCCGAGACGCGGCGGATACCTGAACAAACGCGAACTATCCTACAAGACTTTG
>JBBPRG010000465.1:0-12121 GCA_038092895.1 Chalciporus pseudorubinellus | reverse complement strand
TGGTACCATCAAGTCTTGTGGTCGGAAGAGACCACTGGAAGATTACGAGCTCAATGACGCTTTGGCTATCGATAGCTGGAATCGCTTCGAGCGGTCAGATCAACCCATTTATCGCGTACAAAAAAAATTGCAGAGCAGAAAGGACGAATTCGACAGGATCATGTTGATGGAGGACAAAGCACTCGCGTTGGAGAGTATCTGGACCTTGGACGAGGCCAACAACGTCAGCGATGGCGAATGTTCGAATGCCGGGATTGGTATTATCTACACGTATGATGGCACGTAGGCTCAGCACCCCGTCTGTCTCCAAATACTCATGCCTTGTATATTCTCAGATGGATGGGACGTACACATCACTTGCGAAAGTGACAAGATGTTTCACCGTGTCAATCCTCCCAGCAACCTCCCAATCTTCAAAGACGCCAAAGGCGCTGTGAGTCTGACCCTTTATCTGCCCGTTTGTTCCGTCCTTACTGATTCTTGTATTTTAGCCACCCATCGAAGACCCCGAGGAGGAAGAGCCAGACGCGAGTACATTCATCCCACAATACGTGAACAGGTGCTGACACATCAATTGCAGGAACTCGAGGCGGACGAGAAAACAGTCTCACCACGTCTATTTGATGTTTCCTATTTCCAAGGTTATTGTGAAGGCAGGATCTCCTCTCTGACCAGTGAAGACGAACTTCAGATATTCACAATGGATGAACAACAAGAGAATCTGCGAGATGAGATGGAGGAGGACAACGAGGTCGATGATGACGAGGACGAGGGCGGCGAGGAAGAGTATGATTAGGACCTTGAACTTATAGACGAACGAGACGAACGAGACGATCTGCGATGATCAAAAATTATTTCGAGCTAATTTTTTTTTACCCATTGGCTATAAACTGCTACATCGAGCGTGTGTTAAAGTACAACAGTTTGCATATAGTCTTCCCACCTTTTGCCACGCGGAAGGTTTATCACCTTGATCACAAACCTGATAAATGACTGCGTAAGAATTCTGCTCCAACCATCCTTATGACTGTCTCGGTGGGCAATCCGATAGAGCAAAACGGCCTCAATCAAGTCCCCAGCACGTTTGCATCGCCCATCCATCGTGGAAAAGTTCCATGCACCAAGAGCAAGTTCTAGTTTGCTCCCCTCCGCTGGCTGACCCGGAATGAGGTCCGGGAGACAATCCACCCTGACTTGGACGTCAAAACATCGCAGAAGGGCTGTTTGCGCTGTTTCCCATGTAACGAGCGTGGCAGGGAGGACCAGAAGCTTAATCGCCAAGCCGTTGGCAGCAAGGGAGATGGCTTCCTCGCGAATCAGTCCTCCGACGTCGTTACTGCCGATGAAACAATCTGGGAGAGATGGGTAGCCCATTGACCTGAGGCTCGAACCGGTTGCCGGATTTCCAATCCAGTTGATCACCTCTGGGCTGTTTGAGAAATGAACGATCTCCTTGAAAAGCCTCGAGAATGCACGCTGTGCACCTTCTCCATACGCAACGTCGATGACGACACCGAACACCCCCATGAGGGAGTAGGCCCTATCCTCCGCTAGTGTGGTGCTCCGATTTGCGGCCCAACGCATGCGCTTGCTGATCTGGTATGTGTCGGGGGAGGAAGGGTTGAACTGCTGGAGGTCCTGTGGGGAAATGGAAGTAGCTGTTTCGATGCCAGCTAGGATTGCTGGCGACTGCCCGTCGTTATGATCGTTGGTCAACGGGTTCCACGTGATACTGTAGAACTTGAGTCGCTCCGGAGACAACAACTCCAACAACGTCCAGCCCCTCTTGAACCATATATCTTGGCTGAGATCTTCCAAGGAGGTTGTCTCTCCTAGGTGGACGATGCAGACGCACGAATTGGCGTACCATCTGTACATAGCACGGATCGAGCGATTGAGCTCGGCGTCGATAGACTTGTCGATACAGCAGCTATCGACCCATCCAAGCTCTGCGTCATAAACGCTTCGCGCGATGTCGCAAAACTTTGCCACTTTGTAGTGGCCGGGTTTGCCCTGGGACGATTGGAGGTCCGGGATTTCTCCGAAAGCGGGTTCGGAATCGCCCCAGTGATGAGACAAGATAACGTATCTCACTCGTTCGCGGATAAAATTGCGAATGCGAGCATAATCGGTAGAGGAAGGAGAACGGTTCAGAAGAGAGGCTTCCAAGCCTTCTGGAAGATCATCGGCGGTGAGCGCGCTGAAGATGGGGCGGAAGCGTTCCAGCACTGTGCGTCTGTCACACAGCTGTTCGCTCTGGAGATCTATGAGGTAGATGGGGATCTCGTTGTAGATGTATCGCTCAAGCTCTTCGAGAATGCGAGCTGACAGGACGCCCTGACGGATTTTTAGTTGAAGCCGTAAGTGCTAAGAGTCGAATGAAACGAATCTTACCACGGCAGCCATCGAGTCAGAGAGTGGGCAACTTGGGGAGGGAAAGATGGACCTTTAGGCGAGTGGAGTTCACGTCAATTATGTGAGGCAGATGCGAGCTGCGGCGTGTACTAGTATGTGACCCCAAAACCGAAGAGCATGGACATTCCATCTTTCTACAAGTCTCACCCCAAGATCCACTGGAGATCATCGTTGGCTCATGGTCAAGACTAGAACGCCGGCATCAGTAAACTTTGTTTTCGGCTCGACATTACATAAGCTGCTGCTTCCATCTTGGTACACAATCAACCGACTAACTCCCAAGCCTCTCCGAGACCCCTCTCCACCGGAACAACGCACTCAGAGACAGGCCCATCGTCTCCCAGTCTCTCCGCACGGGTAATGAACCTATTCTTAAGGTCACTGAAGAGCATCAACGAACATCCACACTGACACGCTTTCGAAGCCTTCAATTCTTCCGCGTCATTTATACCAAGGACGAATTCCTTGGAGGCACAGATAGATATCTCGTCGCTGCCAATCATGACGAAATCTTTCGGGACCTGGAAGTCCTTGATGGCCAAGTTGCGGACTTGGATGCAGAATCTTGACCGAAACTCGGTCGATACGTGAATGGTGTCGCAGTCGGTGTCTCCGCAGACAAGACATGCACCGTCCACACGGAAGTACCAGTACCTTCGGTGGTCGGATTTCGAGCGGATAAAGTACCTGTCAAGAGGCACCACGTCACATGAGACGGAACATATCCTGCGTGTTCACAACACCCACCACTTTCCACTGATGTGGTCTGTTATGTCAACTGGCGGGGCGATGCTCAAGTACCGTCCATCTCTATCGTTGAGCAGCGTAAAGAACACCTTTTCGAAGAACAGCTTGGCATCAGGCAGTTCTGGTCGGGCGAAGAAAACAGCGGCGTTTATAATACCCGGGTTGTGGGTGTAGAACTGGGGGGAAATACGCCGAACATTGCCAACGTAGGGGCTGGGCTGAGTGGATATCAACCGCCACCACTCATCAGCCGCTTCGCGATCGACGAATGTGGCGAGGTAGCGGTACGAGACGTCGTCCTGGAACTAATCCATGGGGCCCCGAGGTCAGTCGCGATCAGAGCTTGGCTGGGAGATTTACTAACACTTTTAACGTAGACATAAAATGGCCCCATGTCGGATTGCGCAAGATGAGTGGTTCTCCGCTGCTGGAGACGAGGTGTTTATAGTCCCTTTGAGTGATTTCCCTGGATGATACCGAGATAACAACGTCACCTAGGGCGGCCAAGTGGTGCAAGAGAAGAGCATGCGGTTCAGATCGATCATCTGAATGCTAGGGATCAACACGTTTCGTTTATTGACTGCGGTATAGCGACTGCCAGTTAAGGTACGTTCGCTTCCACGATTTCACCAATTGCATTGAACCTACCGATTGATCGGAACTCTTTAGTCTCAGGGACTTTTCAAATTCCAACGCGTTCAATCGGACGCATCTTTGGTCCATCCCCACAAATCGATCTAGCTCTCCCTGCACCTTACACCGCTCGTGTTCTCTATGGTACTTGAAACGGTGAGAACAGAGAACCCTATCCCTCCCTCAGACACCTTGCGAAATGCCGAGATGCATGATGTCCATCGAGCGCTCGGCAGGCGTCTGCTGTATCGAAGTGCGGTGACAGTTGGGCCTCGTGCCCTTCTAGAAGCCATACCTCCTGCTAATGTTCTCAGCCGAATTATGGCATGAGGACTCGCGCATTGCGGACGCAGATGATTTCCACCCTCCACAACTCCGCTCAGGTTAGACCCGGGAAGTCGAATTGTTCTCGTGTTTGCCTCGATGCCTTTCCTTCTTCAGGGTGTAGTTTCTACCGTCTCTCGTGATCTTGTTAGCTCGAACTATCCTTCCCTTCCCAGGTTCGCCGGAGGTGCAGTTCAGTTGCCAGAGTGAAAGGTAAGCAGACTACACACTGCTGTACTCGACTGAGATCATCTTTGCGAAGGCCAGCCAACTATCCGAATCACCCATCAAGTCCTTTTTGTTTCGTGTACATTGCCAGATGTTGAGGCTTAGACGTGTTAGTGGCTAGACTGAATCTGAGGATATCTGACCTATTGTTCGTTGATCAGAAAACTCCACCCAAGAAGGCGGGTGGCAGCAGCAGCAATGTACCGACAGGGAGTCAACGTGCTGCTCAAGGCGCCACCGTGGGTATCTTTCTCTTGACCTCTGTCCTTGATTGACCTTGTCTGTGCTTAGAACCGCAAGACTACAAAATCCAGTCCAGGACCAGCCAAACCATCGGCGCCAGACGGAAAAGAGAAAGTGAAGGAGCCTCCTACACGGGAGAGCTCGACGGATCCTCTCGAAGAAAAAATACCCAGGGCTGGATACAAACCCTCTTCCCAGGTTCGTAAACTCTTGGGCGCGAGAGCTTCGTAATTTGACACGTTTCACTATAGATCCGTTTCCACCCTGACGTGGAGAACATGGTGAAACAATATATTTTCAACGAGATGCCCATCAATCTACTCCGCCTACCGACGATGGAGATCTGGAACCAATTTAAAATCTGGGATCACGCCAAATCCATCCTAGAGAAACTCGACCTCGACGACATTCCCCCCTCCCTACGAGACCCTGATCAGGATCCAGATCCCGCCGACATCGCCGCATTCGTAAACGTCATACTCAAATGGGCGATCTTCTCCCATCGTTGGGGGCAGTCGGAGCCAATTTACCAGGAGGTGATGGAGGGGAAGCTCTCCGACAAGCCTGGTCACCAAAAGCTCCGCGAGTTCTGCAGAGTCGCGTACGAAGTGTACCAGGCCCTGTTTGTATGGTCGGATACCTGTTGTATCAATAAGGAGGACAAGGCAGAGCTCGCGAGGTCGATCCGGTCCATGTATCGCTGGTATGCGAACGCCCCACTCTGCATCATACACCTCGGGGGGACCATGGAGCTCAGCGAGCTCGAACATGATGCATGGCTGACGAGGGGATGGACACTGCAGGAATTGCTTGCACCGATCAAGTTGAAGTTCTACACCAAGGATTGGCGTCCGTTGACAGATCTCGAGAACGACAAAGAATCGCCCGAGATCGCGGCTCAGATCGAGCGCACCACGACCATCACATTCGACGACTTCCGACACTTCTCTCCAGCCGACCGTCTCACGCAGAAATACGAGATCAGCAAACGTATGCGCTGGGCAGCGAGAAGAGAGACGACCGTTGGGGAAGACAGAGCATACTGTCTCATGGGCCTCTTCAGCGTCAGCCTTTACATCGACTACGGAGAAGGTCAAGAGCGAGCACTTTGGAGGCTCATGGAACAGATTTTACAGTTCTCGAACAGCCCAGAGGTGCTCAACTGGGCTGGACTCCCAGCACGCGAAACGAGCCTCTTATCGTCCGCGTTTCCTTCTCGCGTCGCTTGCTTTGATGGCAGCAACGACCACGGAACTATCCACCGCTATGATGAAGAGCTGTCCATGACTCCGCGAGGGCTGCGAGTCGACCTCTTGGTCTTTCCTACCAATGTCGTCCCAGAAGGCAGTCCTTCCCCCGCTTTCCAGGCGCTGGGATGCAAGCCTGTCACCGCAGAGGTCCTGAGTATTCGGGATCTTCAGGGAGAGGGGATCGAGTACGCCTTTGGTGTCTGGAACTTCCATTCATCACCAGGGCACTGTGACCCGACTAGCACCACCTTTGAAGCTCTTTTATTGCGGCGGCAGATGGACGCGAAGACCAAACGTCCAAAGACGGAGTGGACCAAGATCTGTACCAAACGCTACCTGAGGATTGAGGGTGTGGAGAAACCACAAGAGAAGTGGGAGTCGTTCAGGGAGAAAGTCTGGGTATGATTATGAGATCTCCGTCCTGTGGGGCTAAGCTATAGTCAGCGTCACTTTAACGAATACCATTCGGTTGTTTTCAGGGGAGGGTGGATACAATCGAATGCGATATCCCTAGTGATCAGGGGTAGTGCCACGCAAAGCGTTGATCAACAGTGTACCGGCAACAAGTCCAACGAAAACTAAAAGTACAAAGGGAATGAGTATATGTTCAGTCTTCGATTTCAACCTTGTTCTTGATGATATATGAGTTCTTGATCTGAGCTTCAAGCGCGATGTGCTCGCTCACCTTGTAGAATGCGACGTGATCTTTGATGTGGGCTGCCCTGACCTTTGGATCGGGATAGTACCTGGATGTGACGATCGTAAGAACCAGGCACGCGATAGTAATTTGCAGACTTGCCATGCGATGTCCTTTACGATGGTTCCGTCGACATCAGCGGAATAGTAAGAGGCAGTGCTGCAAGATAATAAACGGGTGAACTCGGATCGACCAATCGTGCATATTTACCCCTTCCAGTGACAGACGGTGCTGGGTAAATGGTAACCGGGGTAATCAGGGTGAAAGCAGCATTATCAGCTGGGTCGAACTCGTGGATATGAAAGCGTTCCGATGGGATGCTTACGTCGTGGTCGAGTTGATGAGATGAGTTTTGAGGACGGATTTGGATGGAAAGTAGTAATTTCCCTCGAGGATGAGTGGTTCCTCGCAGTCTGCGATAACTTTTTTGTTGAAGAGGACTCTGACCATGGTGGCGAGAACGAGAGTGTGCGGGCGCTTATCTGATATCGACCGGAGCAGGTCGGCAAGAGCCGGGAGGGATGCTCGCCATCATCGGGCCATCGGCTCTGGGATCAAATTATTAGAGTCGACTCAACCAGCGCTGTAACCTCAAGACACCATTCATCCCAAAACGCTGCGACCCCCGCTTTGCGGGGAAGAGCGATGCCGAACGACCAGAAGAAATGGACCGCTAACAGCATGATCGGTAAGCAACCTCGACCCCCTCACTCTGCCATCCTTATGCCTCTACCTCGACCCTCGCTAGCTGGTGCTGGAGGCGGTCTAGTCGCCAGCATAGCCACTTGTCCACTCGATGTCGTCAAGACCAAATTACAGGCTCAGCGGGCAGTCCACGGCCAACCAGGTTATCAAGGCGTCCTTGGTCTGTCCCTGTCCAGCTTCATTTCCGAGTCCATCCCTCTTATCATTCTCCACGCACCCTCCGTTTGGATAGATATCGTCAAGAGCACCCTGCGACATGATGGAATTCGAGGCATGTACCGTGGTCTGGGTCCCACCATCCTTGGATATCTTCCCACTTGGGCAATATACTTTGCGGTCTATGATGGCATCAAGACGCGCTTCGGAGAACCTCCGCTCGGTCAACCCGTTCAACCTGGCAGAATTTATCCTGCAGCTCAGCCAAAAGGTTACCAGCCTGTCATGCGTGATCATCCTTGGACATTACACATTCTTTCCGCCATGATCGCTGGAGCAGCCAGCACGACTTGTACAAACCCATTGTGGGTCATCAAGACTCGTTTCATGGTATGCGTTGTTGACCCGACGTGTTCTTGCACGGAAGCATTTATCATGTCCCCTTTATCAGACACAGTCTCGACGAGAAGTGAGGTATAGACACACCTTCGACGCCGCCTTCACTATTTATCGCACCGAAGGCATACGGGCATTTTACCGTGGACTACTACCCAGTTTGTTTGGCATAGCTCACGTTGCCGTCCAGTTCCCGCTGTACGAGCAACTCAAAGTATGGGCACGTGAGCAACATTCTCTTTCTCGATAAGACGACCTTATAACTGAGTGTATACGTAGAGGGTGATTCTCCCGGTCCCCTGCGCAGTGATACTATCCTTCTTTGTTCCGCCATAGCTAAGATGACGGCCTCAGTCGCCACATACCCTCACGAGGTCATACGTACACGGCTTCAGACACTCCGACTACCCATTGCGGAGGACCTGTCGTCAGACGGAATGATTAAAGCACATACAAAACGGAGCATCATATACATCACACGCAAGATTATCCAGAAAGAGGGTTGGTCAGGCCTGTATAAGGGATTATCGGTTAACCTGTTTCGGACAGTTCCAAACAGCGCAGTGACTCTGTTATCGTGAGCATTCTTTGTCCCCAGATTCGTTCCCTCCAGTTAACGCAAACCTTGATCGTGATAGATATGAACTCCTTATGCGGCATTTGTCGTCCCCCAGATAATAATCACGAGTTTGACTAACCGTTGGTACTCACTCAATACCTCCTGCGAAGACATTGTACATGGCCTCCGCCCATCTAGACGAAGTCGCGACGTAATTCCCTTACTGTATAGTATTCCAGCTGACTGTCTCTTATATTATTTTATTTCTTGCAATCGCAATCACATCAGTTACATCACAGGCCCATCTGCGAACATAGCCGAGTTGCCAACAGCTTTCAAGCGCGAGTTTTGGAAAACACACTCACGGCAGCCCCGTAAGTTGCCCGCAAGAACCATGAAAATTTCTTTTTGTCCCATGCGACAAGCAATCACAGCTCTCGAAACCTTCCAAGGGCTTGAAACTGAAGCGTTCATTTCAGGTGTTTCGTCGATGGTACGTCGCGTTTCACTGCCTTAGGGTAATAATAGACGTCGACGACACTGTCTTGGTGTAACTCTCGGACTTTTAAATAGATTGAAGTTGATTCTAATGCCACGTTTGAATGGGGATTGGAAGTCATTAGGATGCAATATTATGAGTGATATGGGTCTTGATATCATCCCGCGTTCATGCAACTATCTTTGTGCGGCAGTTCCGAAGCAGGTTGTTTCGAGTTATGCGTGTGGCCTCAGCCAAGGATTCAGTCAGCAGGCACTCATTTCAACTATATTTGACGCTCACGCCCCCGAACAGTCTAGCATAATAAGAACCGAGCTGTTTCATGAATTCAGTCAGGGTCTCAGATCATCCGATATGATAGTCTTGCGATTCAGAGCACGCGCATGATTGCCTCGAGTATACGCCATTGACAGTAGTACCAACATATGTACAGAATCCGACTGTCATACCAACCACCGTCCGACGTTACGAGTTCGTCATCGTCATTATTAGAGAACAAAAAAACTACGGTATATCCCTAACTTGCGTACGCGGGAACAAAGAAACCAAAAAGAAGAATCAAGCGTACGAAGAGAAGAACGTTCATCGGCGTCCATGGCCCCCGAGGAAAAGCCATCCGTCCAGCGCAGTTTCCACATGCAATACATACTAAGTTTCGGTTGATTTGTTGGTGGATAGGTAAGTAAAAGTGAGCGTGGGTGTGCGATTTCGAGTAACGGCGTGCATGTGCTACGCTGGCGGCATAGGGGAGCGAGAAGAACATAAAACGTCCAGCAATGTGTAAAACAGGGGATGATGGTACCTCTTCCTGCAATGAACGGAAAAGCCCAGTGCGGACGGGCTCAGAAAAGTCGGAGGTTGTTTGAACGCGAAGGGGCGGGTCCGTGTAGGAAAGCACAGGGTAATTACCGCATAGCGGGCGAATGATAAAGGGGCAGCCAGGAAGAAATAGCTGCCCAGCGAACGGTGTAAAGTGGCAGCTGTGTAAATATACGGGTCAGAACGCGAGAAGCAAAGAAGACACCACATGAAGAACGACACAAAGAGCTGCAACACAGAGAAAAGGTATCCGAAAGATATTTCAACCACAATGAGAACCGAGCTGCAAATAAAATAAAAAGTAAACGCGTACAAGGAATCCCGATGCTAGTGATGTTGCAAGGTATCACCAGCATCGCTGAGGGTTTCCACTCTAACTCCTCTTGACGAGCCAACACTCCGAATATCTCTGCCTTCTTCAGCCAATTCACGATTTATGAGGGCGTCCTCTTTCCTTTCTTCGGGGTCTTCCACGGTTGCCCCAGCAAAATCAGGCTTTCGTAACGCCTTCCTGAATGCATCCGCCATGATCGCTGCATCAGCGCCCGAGAAAGGTCCTTGGTCTCCGGCAGAATGCGCTCTCGAAATGTCCGAAACTCCGTCGGGAGACACAATCGAAGAAGCTCTGTGATGCTCTGAAGAAGTTCGGGCTCCCACACCAATTGCGGCACTGGCCAGTAGTGGTACTTGTGGCGAGTTCGAGTTCTGCGCATTTGCCATCATCGGCGATGAAGAGCCCAGAGATCCACGGTGTGCAAGTCGCTCGCTCCGTCGTAAGCGTCGCATGATCAACCAAACTAAAGCACCTCCCGCGACGATGGCAAGGAAGCCAAGAACCACTATGACCGCGATAGCCCAGTGCGGGAAAGGTGTGTTAGAAGTCGCTTGCTGGATACTGCCAGACGGGGATGGTGACGGTGACGGTGCAGAAATGGACGAAACGGATGCTACCGATGCCACAGAGGCAGCCGACGCAGTCGAGAGAGCTGAGAGGGTCGAGTGCACGGAGAGAGTAGAAAGGGACGATGCTGACATTGATGAGGCCACAGAGTCCAGATATGTTGTTTCTGGTTGACAAATGATCGTCAGAAGCTAAGCTGATCAGAAAGGAAGCCAACGTACGGACTGCATAGAAAATGGGGTTCGTGGTTTGGGTGCCGTCGAGCCCGTTCTGGTTTGTTATGATCCAAAAAAAAGGATACTCGATGCTCTGGCCAGGCTGCCATGATGAACCCCCGGCAAACCAAGTATCGTTGATCAGCAAGTTGTATTCTCCAGCTTGATTTGTTGGGTTAGGGTACCCCAATACACTGAAAATTGGTTCCTGAGTATCCGCGTTATAAAGGTATATGTCGACCAGATTGAATTGGTCAATTTGGGGCCTTCGACTGTTCCCTGAGAGGCAGTGGGTACCTGAACGGTATGGGAAAACGACGAAACTTACAAACGACCGCCGCGTATTGGTGTTGGTACACCAAATCGCCGTATGCTGGAAAGCATGTAACATTGCCGTTGTTGGCATATAATTCACAGTCGATTTTGGCTTGTTCTACAAAAGATGGTCGGGTAGCCAGTCAATGAAACGTTGGAACGAATGATGTCTGCGACAAGACATAGTACCCACCAACTGCGGTCTCGTTCGAGATTTGCCTATGTACCACATATGAAGTAGGAAGAGGCGATGGCTCTGACGACCTCTTCTTTGATCTCTTATGTGATATTGTCGGCGAGGCCGTTTGTGCAGGCCAGGGCGAGTTGTCGGATGGACCTGGCGACATTTGAAGGGATCGAAAGAAAGATATAATAGAAGATTTGGGAGAACAGCGTCTAGAGACCGACGGACACGATGGCGAGAGGATGAGAGAAAGAGAACTGAAAGGCCAAGAGATATATTATGGTTGTGAATTCGCGGAGAATCTTGGCGAGGATCAACCAAGGCAAGTTAAAGGGAAAGGGGGCTCCTTGACAGTGTCTTGCACGACGACGATGACGACGGTCTTGGGGACGACAGCGACGACGGCAAAGAGAGTGCGGCGACGAGCAGGAAGGGACGGGAACGACGAGTCGAGGACAGTTGACAGCGTTGCAAAACCAAAACCCAGAATTCTCCCAAGACCCCGGTCACCTCGCTTAGCTAACAGGTTCCGCTCATTCAAACCCGACCTGAGAAAAACAACGAAGAACCTGGGGCCGTAGACGGTCACTCTCTTTACGAGTCAGAGCATCCATCTCATTTGAATTCCATCACTAACACTTATCCATGAGTCGCACTGCAACGTATTCGTTGCCTTGCAGCCTTGTCTGTGCCCGTTGACACCACTCCGAGTTAATATTAAGATGCCGGCTGCGGAGAGGTTGGATTCGAAGATACGCACGGATACGCCCACCGGAATTGATGCAACTCGCGGTTGTAAGACATCATCCTGAGGTCACAGGGGGAATAATGAGTG
>JBBPRG010000464.1:0-12127 GCA_038092895.1 Chalciporus pseudorubinellus | reverse complement strand
AGGCCCTCCGGTGCAGAGTGATCGTCCCGCGGTCTCGCTTCCAAGCCGGCAGAGACGCCTCGCCTTGGTACAATCACCCCCCGGCTCGGATACTGAGCTGCGTTGTGACAAATAGCCGCTACCGAGTTTCTTGTTTCTTTTTCTCTGTCGTGTACTCTTCTTTTCCTGTGCAACCAACCATTTCTTTCCTCTGTATCTTGTACAGTATTGCCAAGTCTGCGATATGTGATACTAGCATACATACCACCACAAATTCGTTCATGGCCCAAATAATATCTCCTCCGCTGCATCGACGTCGATGTTATCTGCCTGCTCGCTCATAGTTTCGTCACCCTGCTGCCAAAGGATGGCGTAGCTTGTGGCTATTCACCTCGTGCACCTTCACCCTAACTTGTGCTAGCAGCTGCGCCGGCAGGTTTTTGTTCCTGCTCTGGTGCTGCATCCCGCTTGACATGCACGGGCAGAAGACGATCGCCCGTCAGCCTGTTCGTTCTTCCCCCTTTGGGCAAA
The DNA here is from genome assembly GCA_038092895.1 of Chalciporus pseudorubinellus. Taxonomy (NCBI): domain Eukaryota; kingdom Fungi; phylum Basidiomycota; class Agaricomycetes; order Boletales; family Boletaceae; genus Chalciporus; species Chalciporus pseudorubinellus. The sequence goes on along the minus strand of JBBPRG010000464.1, from coordinate 11,617 downwards.
TTGACAGCTATTGCGATGAAGTGATTCCACCCTCGCTCCGAGCTCGAGTCATTCAACTGGAGCCCCGCACCATGCACCCATCCAAAATCGCCGATGAAACAGTATGGTATGACACGTCCGTCCGTCTTTGGGCACACATCGGATCCACCTCGCTCCTCGTCCTCAGACTCGTCGCCATCTAGAGGAGTCACGGGTCGAATGACGCTCAGATTGTTCTGTGACGAGTATTCGTGCGAGATCTGAAAGCGCGTACAGTGCGTGCTTGACGTGTGGACCATTGAGATATTCGTCCTCTTCGTCCTCTTCACGCATCTCATTTAAGGCGTGCACGGTCCCTGGGGTGCAACCAAACACCTGGGGGCGTAGACGGTGATGCGTGGCAGGTGGTGTATGGATCCAATGACGCTCAGATCATTCTGAGAGTCGGACTGATGCTGATCTCCCAAGTCAATAAACGCGCGCAGGACGTCCAAGCCCAAGGAGTACTGCCTGTTGCCACGGTCGGGAGTACAACCAAATACCTGGGGACATGGAAGTGATGAGTGATAAGTGAGAGGTATTCCTCTCCGAGTCCGAAACATCGCTGCAGAATGAAACAGATTTCTGAACTCACGGAATAATAAAAACCACTGACACCTATCTGTAGTAACTTGGCTTGTGCGCTCTATCCTGCAGCAATCAACCAGAGAGTCGGACTCAACTTACGGTCAAGCTGGTGCTGGACTGGTGCTGATTATTTTGGGAAGCGGGGTATGGCGGGTCGGAACTGGAATCTAGCCTTGGCATGAGAGTTTCTCGAGGGTGCTTGGGTGGCTCTCGCACAAGCAAACTTTAGGAAGGGTCTGGGTCGAGGCCAGAACACGATATCCTTCGCGGGCGTGATCGTAATCCTACCACGTATCCGAGACGTAACCAGTGAATACGGGACTAGGAAGCACCAAATATCCAAGGGATGTTATATGCGCACACAACATCAAGGACAAATACCCGATCATTTCATTGTGCTAAAAGTCGTAACCAGTGGTGTGCACAAGCATTAATCGAAGCTTTAATTCTACAGGAGCGTGAAGAAGGGGAAACGAAAGAAGGGGAGTGGATTGCCTACCTCAGAAAGATAAGTTAGGGTATCCGCAAATTTAGATTTCGTTGTAGCGCGCGACGCGAAGATGCTGGCTAGGTGGGATCGCACGTTCTTCCAAACCGTGAGGTGCACCTCCGAGCAAGATACCGACTCTCTTCATGGCAAGTAGCTGCACTGGATCTCAGCCAAGAAGAATAAAGCATAGCGGGGTACATACGTTATGCGCGCCATTACTGTGGTTGTAGAGCCCTCCAAAGAACGCAGTAGTAGCATCTTTTCCGACGTTCTTCTTCAAGAGATAAGCTCCGCCAGGGTGTTTGTCAAAGAAGTCCCCGATCTCGTGAATATATCCTGCGATACAGATCAATGCGCGTGACTCTGCCTCACGTTGATCTATAAAAACGACTGTCAGCAATTTCAGCAGTTTCACGGACCACTTACAATCTTCCCATGTAATAACTGGCAAATCGGGCTTCTCAGAGGGCCAGGAAAGTGCTTCTTGTTTCTGACGGAGACGCTTGAGCTGGACAGTCAATTCTCCTTTCTGAACTTCATTGTCGGAAAACGTCTACATATGACATGTTAGTAAGGGCGTTTGTCGATATGACAAGGGTAGATTTACCTTGAGATGTGTCGCGAGACCAAGTTTCTCGCACGACCAAAGGATCCACTTGACAGGGTCGTACTGATACAACTTGTGGCCACTGCGGTAATCCACTGGAAATTGGTGATGGAAGTTGTGATAACCCTCGCCCATTGTAATCATCGCAGTAATAATAGAGTCTGTCGGAGTCAGCCTCTCGTCGTATGGCCTATCACCGAGCCAGTGACACAAGGAGTTGATACAGAACGTGGACTGGAGAAATGTTCAGATATTCGTTTCAAAGGTAATTGTGAAGTGTGCTGACGTGTTGCACGCAAACTAGCCGAATCATACCCGCCCACACGAAACCACCACGCCAGTCACCCCATCCATAGCCGGCTACGACTGTAGGCACTACGATGCCCATAATGATGGTAAGGAAGAAATAGTACTTTCGTTGCCACTTGACAACAGGGTTTGAACGGAGGTCACTGATATCAACGGGACCCGGCTTTCGTCTGGGTTTGAAAACCAGCCATCCTATGTGAGAGTAAAGAAGACCCTTACGAGCATCGTAAGGATCCAGATCGGTGTCCGTGTACCGATGGTGGGCACGATGACGACGAACCCACCACGCGATAGAATCTTCAACGGCGCCAGCAGCGAGAGTAGCGAGAATGTATTCAAGTGTCCGAGTTGCCTTGTAGGATCTATGGGTCCATAAACGATGGTATCCTGCAGTTATTCCTAGAAACTCCGTGCTCAGTATCACTAGCACATCACACTTGTGAAGGTGACGCACCGAAACCAGTAAGGTGATAGTAGATGATAGACCAAATAGCAGTCTGTAGCCGCAAAGGCGTCGACAACGAGCCAATAAAGCCCACCGTCGGTGGGACGATTAAAATAAAGAGATGTAGCCAGTGAAGCTCTTTGTACCAGTTATTCCATGTAATCGGCGGAAGTGCTTTCTGGTGCTTGAGAGTATAAGACACGAAGTTATCGGGAACTGCTTCGGTGGGTATATGGTCGGGATTTTCGAGGAAGAGACGCTCCTGCTCGGAATTGGTCTCCATCACAGATGATCAAAACGATGAGGATGAGTCTGTTCAACGCAGATTTATGATTTATACCGGTCTAAAAACAGGAAAAAAGGAATGAAAGGAAGGGAAAGGAAAGGAAGAACACCGGGGATAAATTCATTCAGCCGTTAAAAATTGCAAGTGGCGAGATCTATAGAGCACTGTCCGGACCCCGTGAGACAATGGCGGGGATTAACTCTCACTGTCACTGTCGGCAGTGCTGGAATTGGTCTTGTCCGTGGGAGGCTTGCGGTTCCAAAGTGCGTACTACGGGCACGTTCCTGGCAGAAATGGCGCCACCACAGATTGACGTGTCTTCCGGTCCGGGCGGTTATAGGCTCCCCCGGGCCAATCGTAGGAGCCACAAGTCCGGCCTCCGTTACTGGACCTCCGACACTCGCGAAAAGAAATTACTATCAACCATCTCGCTTCAGCTGATAAGTTATAAGGCACATCGAGCCTTGACTGCTCGTTTGGTTTTCCCCCACCATCGATACCATTCCTTGTCATCCTCTCGACATTCCACGATGAACACTAATCTATCAAAAAACCTGCCTTGACTAATCGGCCACATATTTTTTGTCATTTCTACTTGACGAGGTTAAAACCACAAAGAGCGGGAACATCAAGAGGGTGACAGAGAATGATCTGAGGCCCATCGATATTGAGTTGGGTCAATCAAGCCGCAATATTAGTGGTGGATATTCATCACGATCGCCAAAAATAATTCATATCAAGAAAATGTTTAATAGCAGTGAGGGCCACCGACCGATAGCGAATGTACCTAAAGACCCACTTCAGATAGTGAGCATCCACCAGTGCATTTGTGGCATCTTTGAGATAGGTCTTTCGACAAGATCACAACATTCCTTCTCCAGCTGCATTGCCACATTGAAGGACCAATACATTGCTCAACAGGGCGATAATCCAAACCATGAAGGGAAGGAAGTCGGAATGGAACTCATAAGGCAGGGTGGCGAAGCAGACGACGATACGGATTGTCCATAAATTCGCACACACGGGTGAAGAAGGGTAAACGTGGGTGAATGGAAATGCTGGGGGGCCACAATTGCACGAGTGAATGAGAGGTCAGCAAGGTTGAACAGGTGGTGGCCTTAGAAGAGTAGGAACGATTGCCCCTCCTACCTAAGGGGCTGCCTACGGGACACTAAGGTGGTGGTGGGTGTACCCTGATGTACCAGTGTCAGCTGTTCTTTCAAGGCAGACGAGTAGTAGCGAGCGAAACAGGAGAAAAACCCCGAAGTAAACCGAAGGGAGGATGTCATTTCGTGGATTCTTCATCCCGAGTGCATGGGAGTGGATGGAAACGCACGCTCGACGCAGCGGCGAACGGACTCGTGGTGGATGACGACTGTAACGCTGGGGAGTCACACATGATAATTCGCTGCCTACGGCACTCTCCGTGCCATAACCTTTTTGGAGCTTCGTGGTTTCCAGGGATGGAACATTGGTTGCACCACTCACCACTGATCTTGCTCAAATGAGCAAAGGCGACGAGTTAGAGGATGAAATCAGAATGGAAGTTCCATTCGGGATTAGGGTTGTCGCGGCATGTCGCAGCTTGGGGAATTAATAAACTCCTTAAGTGTGATGTCTCGCGTTGGATTCTTCGGACTCTTCCGTGTCCATGTCCTCTGCATGTCCGATACTCATATGACAGTCGATGTACTTAACAGAATGACGGCGGGTCCAGATGTTTCTGGATCAGATAACGGCATCAAGTTCACGGCCAGGTGTAACCTTGTTGTAAGCTGCTTCTCCAACCTCTCAGGCAATTTCTCTGCCTGCCGCTCACGTTCCAGACAGCAAGTGTGCATCGGTCAATTGCGTGTTGTTGGTAAATGTGGACATGGACACGACAATGAAAGAAAGCCGAACAAATTACTATTAAACAGATCCTAAGTAACAAGATCCACATCAACTTCGCGACAGACGGAAGTAAACCATACGTAGAATGATAAATTGTCGGGGATATATCCATCGTTCCAGTACATCCGAACATATCCAGGTAACATACATCGCTCCGTTCCAAGCGAACAGATGAATGATTAAGAGTATCCTGGCTTAGTTCCGACGGAATCTAGACAAAAACCCACTCTTGCCAGTGGCACTCGTGTTGCTGGTTGTCGCGGTGGACATACGGCTGCGTCGGCGACCGCAGCAAACAGTGAGGCCACCCAATACGAGGAGTATCATCGACGCAAAGGTCAACCAGAAGCCTTTGGGAATGTGTCAGCACGACATATCCATACGATATGATGTACAGAACTATGAACCTGGAGCGGTGACGGTCTGGCCGCCGAATCCAAGGTTACCCATCTGATTCTTGAAGTATGCGTAGAGGGCAATGTCGACTACGAATGCGACGAGGGTAAGGAGAGCAGCAAGGAATGACACGAGAGAGGCAATGAGCGTGACCGTGATGTGCTGCGAGAATGAGAAGAGCAGGGCAAGGAAGGAGAGACCACAAGCTATTGAAGAGATTACACATCACGTGATTAAAAGAGGGCAGTTGGAGCAGGCGTACCGACAGGGTGGACTGCCAGACCGAGCGTCCATGATGAAGCGATATAGATCGAGTTGTTCGCGCTATTCTGAATGGTAAGCGAATAACCATGTCCTACACAAACATGAGCGATTATACGCAAGATGGATGGTGAATCACTTACCGGTGTCGTTGCAAACCACGTTGCCGTTAAGTGCGGTATAACAATAAGCCCTATTCACGGGTGGTCAGGCTCAGAGGGAAGCTTCGCGGAATGGAGAGAGCACGTACCAGATGCCCAACTAGCGCGCCACATGGCCAACAGCGCGTCAGTTGCTGAGGGAGGCACAGGTTAATGGAAGGACTCACTCTCAATTGAGTCATGGGCTGATCCCCTACTACCTCGGCGGTGCCATTGGTAGACACCCGTGTGATGTCCATCGCCGTGAGGTACGGGAGTGATACTGACACGATGAAGAGTAGAACAAACGCAGAGAAGATGAAGAAGATGGCGGGGATGCAGAATGCTCGGGACATGGTGAATGGCCGCCGTTAACTGCGAGGACAACGTCGGGGAGAAAGTGGAACCAAGCAACCTTGAGGTGACGAAAAGGCCATGCTTTTTATCCTAAAATTGACGACGAAGCGCAGAGCGCTTCATTTTAGCTAAACCGGAAAGTTGAACGCCACACAGCCTACGCCCGCTCCAAAGTTCGACTTGGCCGTATGGATACTTCCGTATCGCTCGTTCCTGCTCATTCCCAATTCCAGTTACTTGACAGAACTTTCTCCACCATGACAAGCTACACCATTCCTTAAACGATCAATTGAAAACAGCTACTGGTTTGAATCGGGTTAGCCATTTCTCTTCTGAGTAAAGTCGCCTCCAAGTCGTTACTTACTAGTATAGCCGATGTCGTATTGTTCCTCCACGGAGCCAGTTACTATTTAGGCGGGAATTACTCACTCTTTCCATTGGCCCATCTGCGAAAACATTTCACTGGTCTTGCGACAGAACCGGTCTTCAAGTTGGAGTGGATTCGGAGGGGCTGTCGGCTCTAGTAGTCTGGTGCAATTGATGCGAGGGTTTACAAGCCTGAGTCGGCCCGGGAGTGCCGGCCATCGTGCCAAAGGTCACTGTGACGAACACGGATCTGTGATCTGTCGTTGAGCGCGTCTGTAACTTGCGAGAGGCAAGTAACCGACTAATACAGGCTCTACGAGCAGTTACTGACGCTCACAAAGATTCCCGGGCCCGCAGATGATCAGATCCGAGTCCTGGCAAGAAATCTCCCGCTCGCAGAACAGTGGCAGCGATACGGACTTCAGACTTCTTTTCGGAAAAAACCTGACAATGTGCCATAAACATGGATTTCCAGCCTTGTAAGTACGGTCTACTAGTTTCCAGGACCTATTCCCGGATGTCCTGCATGTTTTTTTCTACTCTGGCTAGTGTAGTTAAACTAGAAGACAACAATTGGTTAGCTTTTCGCCCAAGAAGCATGGTCAGAACATGACTAGGTGCAACTCATGCACAGAGAACTATCATGACCTATGACAGCCTATTATATCTTGCTCTGACCATGAAAAATTGGTAAGATATAGTAGTTTGGGGGACTTTACCAAGTGTTTCTTTCAAGTGCCACATTGACGCAATGCTTAGCTTGGACGCTCTTTCGGAGGTTTTGTGAGTTGTGATTGGACGACGCACTCCAGGAAAAGGAAATTTCAGGATTCTTGCAGAGCTGCCCTTCGCGCGTTTCCTCAAACGGGTGCTTCAGAGCTGGCAGCTCAGCTACGTTCGCAGATAGTTGAAAGACCACTGTCAGTGGTCACCGTGTTTCTAGTGCTGGTGGATGACTGTACAGCCGATGTCGGACGGGCTACTAGCACCGTATTTCGTCCGACCCCTGGCGGGTACAGGCCAACTGTCAGGCTGTCCGAGAGACGCACCACTCAGACTCCCCTTACGTTATACGCTTTGCTCGTATCACAACAGAGAACCTGAACAATCATGACTTTCGACAGCATCCCTCTCACCCAACGAGCAGCCCAAATCCGCACCTTTGGCGAGCCTGTGTCCATCCTTACCGACCACCTCGTTCCACAGCCGGACGTACTCAGACCGAACGAGTGTCTAGTCAAAATCGAATATACAGGAGTTTGCCAGAGCGATCTACATGCCCGCAACGGCGACTGGATACGGAAACCCCTGTTACCTCGGATAGGAGGGCACGAGGGCATAGGAACCATCGTCGCTATCGGGAATGGGACGATTGATAGCCCAGTCAAACTGGGCGATAGGGTGGGTGTCAAGTGGCTAGCCCATACATGCCTCCAGTGTGAGAGCTGCCGTACGGGGAATGAATCAAGTGAGTCGGGCTGGAGAACACAGATATGGTTGACGAATTCACTTCCTCGTGCTTCAACCAGGTTGCCCCAGAAGACAATCCCATGGTTTTAGTGTCGACGGCACCTTTTCTGAATATGCGGTAAGTAAGGGTAAGGTCGGCATGTGGCGGAAGGACTGGCAATGTTCAAGTTCAACGATTTTTTGTCCTAGGTTGCGTGGACCAACTATGTTACCCCAATCCCAGACTCGCTTGACAGTGCAGCAGCAACACCAATCCTTTGTGCTGTGAGCACTTCCGTTTCTAGATTTGCTCTCGCTACAACCAGTCGGGGAACTTCAGGGCCTGACAGTCTATAAAGGACTCAAACTGATCAATGCTCGTGCAGACAGTTGGATCGCCACTCCGGGTGCGGGCGGAGGTCTTGGTCATCTTGGTAATGATTCGCATCCCTATCCTCATCTCTTCCTGACACCTCGCGAACCATCGCTCTTCAGCAATTCAGTATGCAGTCGCGATGGGCTTCCGTGTACTTGCTATAGGTACCATGTTGCCTCATAGCTCTGACCACATCCCAGTCTGATGGCGTACATGGGACTACATAGATAGCGGCGAGGAAAAGCGCAAGCTTTGTCTTGCACTGGGAGCCGAGAAGTGGATCGACTTTCAGAAGAGCGGCGACGCACTTGTGAAGGACATCATTGCGGCAACAGACGAGCGTGGGCCACATGCTGCCCTAGTGACGGCTGGAGCAGTTAGCCCTAAACGCCTCCATCCGCCCATGAAGGAACTGACTATATGCTTTCATATTTGGTTAACACTATTCTACATTCCGAACTCCAGCCAGCGCCATATACACAGGCCTGCTTTTATGTGCGATCAACAGGGACGATCGTGCTCTTGGGAGTACCATCATCAGCGCAATTCCAAATCCCGTTCGAAATTTTGGTCGGCAAGGTACTCACCTTCATCGAGACACCTTCCAGGTAGCTGATGTTTGATAACAGCAACTCAGGTTGATCGGATCTATGATTGGGCAAGTACCTTGTCTTTTTCGGTCATTCACTATCGTGTGATGCGCTAACTTGGATATCCACTTCAATCCCTTTGGTGCCGTGCAGGTCGCGCCAAGACACAATCGAAGCCCTCGACCTAGCTGCGAGGGGTAAGGTCGCCTGTCATTACACCGTCAGAGCCTTCGAGGAACTCGAGACGTACGCATTAGCACCCCCTCTCAAGTGAGACTCGTATATGCTGACTAGGTATCGTGAACAGGGTATTCGGTGAAATGAAAAGAGGAGAGATTGCAGGGCGAGTGGTTCTAAAATTTTGAGACTTGCACCCTTGAGTGTATTAGTATTCGTCAGGCCTTTCTTTTTGAAAACGACATTATAGTGATAAGTCAGAAAATACTGGTTCATTTCATGTATTGATACTGCCAAATGATATCTCTAACCTTGGTAGCCTGTAGCGTGAGGGCGGGTTTGACTGATCTGGGAATCGGAAGCCACAGATGACAGAATCCTCACAGCACCACCGAATTCATTAAGGACGAAGCAGTAGGGGCTGTATATCTGCCGCCCCATAGGCGAATCGCAAGCCTGAAGGTTCGGTCGGGATAATACCAGTGTAAAGAGTACGTGGCGTCTTTTCAAAGCGCACGAATTACATTGATAGAAGAGGATTAGCGTATACAATGCAAGGGCATATAACTGATGTATGCGTGCCAGTGATGCCAGACGACATTTACAGTCTGGAGCAACACGGAATCGTGACCAGGAAGATGTGCGACACTGCCAGCATGGTCAGTCGGTCGAACACTGGCAATTACCTGAAACGCGGACATCTTGTGAGATGGATGCATCCTATAGACTTGAAATAAAAACCTCCTAGTTCCAGATGGCTGTCTTCTGCTCGCTGAGAGTCAGGTTTAGGGAGACTAGTAGGATCTCTAGGATCCTTTGGAACACTTCCGACACTGGGTGCATGAGGTGCTCATTGCATCCACCTTGGCGTAAACGAAGCGACAACAAGCGACCGGCGGATTGGTGGGGAACCAGGCGGGTGCAGTGGTTGGAGGACAGCTCGAGGTCGATTTTGGGTCGACTGCACAGGTTCTTGAACTTCTTCAGAAAGATCGACACTGCCACATACGCATGTTGTCTCAGGCTGCCATGCTCCAAATGGCACCTCTTGCCACAGGAATGGACAACTCTACCTCAGTTGTCCTCGCGCATGCCCTTGGCGTGCACGGCCACGTCCTCAAGGTTCGGCGCTCGGTGCTATGTTCAAGCTGACAGGTTTTACCATAGGCAGATATTTTGGGATCAGAAACACTCATACTCTGCAGAAGTTCGCACTGTGCTGGGAAATTTTGTGAAGCCTCCTCATTATGGTTTTTGGCCGTTCCGTGAGTTCTGAATCCAAGAACAGGCTCACGAGTATCATCCCTAGGTAAGCCCCAGCTGATTTCACTAGATCAATCCAATCCCTCCCGCGCGAAGTCGGTAGCTGGTATTGAGGCGCTTGTAAGTGGTAACCTTTAATTAAATTTACCCATGGATGGCGAAATCCCAGGCATAGCCTACTGCCCATCAATATATCGGTATCCTATAGCATATCCGACCTTCGGTCACATATAATCCAACTCCAGGTGTCCGTGCTCCCAGAGTCACTTGGGTGTCATAGCTAAGAAGTGATTCCGACCGTTGTACTCAAAATGAGGTATGTTGCTCTACCAGTTTTTTTGCGCGTGAAAGTCAGCTTATCATGTTCAGCAACGTCACGTTCTCCCCTTCTCTGGCTGCTATGTGAGTCTACTAATCGTCAATTTCGTTGCTCGTCTGAATCCTGCTGGAACTCTAGTAATGGACCTTTTGTACGGTCTGCCATCTCGCGGTCGTCCTACTCCGATTCAGCGCTTACGTCGGCGCCTAGATCATTGGTTACACCCTATGTTTTATCCTCATGGGCGCTCTCTCGGTCCAGACATGTGTGTTCTTATGATGACTTTGCACGCATACTCGACTCATTGCGTGTTAGATATCTATTTCGCTCGATTCCCAGATGACCGGAGAGCCATCAAGACCTTAGGTAATTATCATCTCTGTAGCTCCTCGCAGGCTGCAGTTAACTGTTTCCTAAGTAACGACCATCTTTATCCTGGAGATATTGATGACCACAATAACATTTTGTGGGTTTTGGTTCTCGGCGACTAATCCAGCAGACTATGGAGTCATTGTACCCGGGGATACCAGGAGGGGGTATGCGCCGTTCTTGAGTTTAGCACCTATCACCGGACTCGGTGAGCGAAGAATTGGTTGATACAACATCGGTTGCTAATGATGAAAAGTCACGACATTGACTCACGGTTTCTATTGTTGGAGGATAGCGAACATACGGAGATCTTTTTGGATTCCCATCCCAGTTATGATCGTGTGTTGGATCCGATGTTATCCAATACATGGTAGGAACTAACATTCGAACTGTTTAGCTCTCTCTGCTCCAACTCGCCAGTATTATTTACCTTGCTTTCACTGTATGTCAATGATCTCCCTTATTTGGATCTCACGAAAATTTATCCTTGACTACAGGATGGGCTCTCCCCTTCCAATCTCACCATCAACTATACCTCATCTGCGCACGGAGTCAGCTACTCCGTTTCCCCTTGGCTCGCGGTAAGTACATGATTGATTCTAATGCACCACCAAGGGCTCGAGCACTTCACAGACTTGGCTCGGTAGCAGCGTGATATGCGATCTGACCATTACGATCTGCATGATAATAACTGTCCGTCCACCTGTGATCCCTTTTGTTTATGCTCGATGCTGATGTCTCCCAGCTTCGCCCATCCAACTCACAATTCCAAACAAATAAATCTACTCTTGCCAAACTGACCAGGCTAACCATAGAGACGGGTCTCGTAACCACCATTGCTGCCCTCCTTGAGCTCATCCTTGGAACGGTTTTCATGCGGTCTATGTATCATATGGCCATGTAAGTCCCGCCCGATCT
>JBBPRG010000463.1:0-12134 GCA_038092895.1 Chalciporus pseudorubinellus | reverse complement strand
TCAAGACAACTATGCCGACGAGAATTGCCAGTCCACCCAGGACGATGTAAATGATCTTATACGTTGGAATGAGCTTTCCATCGTAGAATGATACGCCCTGCAACATTCATGGCGTGAGCAGAGGACTCCAAACTGTAGACAGCAACCAACATAAGCAACAAAGCCTCCAAAGATGGATGTAAAGCCGTTCTGCACCGATTGTAAGTACCAACGACTGTGATATGAATGCAGTATCTGACCATAACGTAAAACCATGAAATCCTCCTAGCCTAGATATGTTGTCAGCCGTGAAGATATTAAACATAAAAATGGCTCGGTTGACCTGTTCATCCTTCTTGTAAAACATGGTGATGATCAGAATAAGGCAGGGGGTCACGCAGGACTCGCACATGCCTGAACAATAATTTTTTTTCCTTCGAGGTCAGACAGGATAGCACTGGATTGAAAAAAACAAGACGACTTGCCAAGAAGGAAACGCAGAGCAAAGAAAGCGCCAAAGTTGTTAGTCGATGCCTGCAGCATGAGTAGCGAGCCCCAGACTACGATGTTGGCACCTGGGGGATCATCCGACATTAATGATGATTTTGTGGTCGGCAGAATGAAGTCTTACCCAAGTACTTTGCCAATCTCAGTTTCTGAGAAATGTACACGGTAGGAAACTCCCAGAACAAGAATCCTTCGGCCTCGTCAGACAGAAGCCTAGAGACGGAGAACGCGCCTTACCAAGGTAAAAGGCCATCGAGACAAGGTTGTAATTCTTTAGAACAGAATTAGTCAAGGTGCACAACCTTCGACGAATATTTTACCTGGCCAACGATCGGGAAGCCCATGACGCTGTTGAAACTCAGTACATGGTCGTGTCAAATAGGTTGGCAGATCTCGCCTTGCATAGTTGAGAGCTGTCTTGTCGCTAACCAGAGGTATAAATGCTCGTTACAGCAGGTGATTGTGCGTGGAAACATACAGATATTGGGTGAAGTATACCGCCGCAGCTATGGTGGGGATGACGAAGTCCTAGTCATGGATTGTTCATGGCCCAAGCCTCGAAGGGTAAACTTGAATTACGCACCAGCTTTCTTTTAAGCTTCCTGTCGAACTCCTCACTGAAATGCTCCTTGGCTTCGACACCAACGAGCTGCAGGGCGTCGTCACCATCGAGGGTACCGAATGAACTAAGACCAAGCTTCTCTTCAATATCCTCGGTGACCGGAGAGGTTTTCTCAGAGAGCTCGTCCTTACGCGTACCAGACTCGGAAGACATTGGGAGTACTAAGGTGAGATGTGGGGCTCCCTCCTTCTATTTATTGCTAGAAAAACGCTGGGCTCTCGCACGACATGAAACGCGTATCATGCCTACCGGAGAGATAAGGGAGGACAAGGCATGCAGGGGTTCCGTTGATATGCAGAATGTTAATTCCTAACATGCTCCAACATGTAGAGAGAAGATAAGGGCATAAACATATTAAGCATGATTATGTGAGGTGTCGACGGGATTCGGAGTGATTTTCGGGATGATCTTCACACGTACCTCAAAGGGCGGACATACAAAATGAGATTGTGGATGCTGCGCTAATGAAAACACACAAAGATGATTCGTCAGATCTTCAGATTAGTCACGCATCGCCAGGCACACCGTCCCACTGTCCTCCCTCACAGCTTCTGAATGACTAGAGCGGATGCAGCACCACCCTGGAAACCAAATTTTAGCTCCGTCAGGGACAAGGTACTGTATGTCCACTTACTCCATTACAAATGCCAGCAGCGCCATATTCGCCGGGCTTGAGACCATGGACGAGCGAAACGACAATTCTCGCTCCTGAATTTCCGATGGCGTGACCAAGCGCGACAGCGCCACTGAACAAATACTCAGCCGTCGTCGTGAAAAGAAGCATCGAAGTAGCTCACCCATCAACGTTAATCTTGGCAGGATCGAGTTGAAGCAACTTCTCAGCAATGCGAACGACGACTGAAAAAGCTTCGTTGATTTCGAATCGAGCGATGTCATCCACAGTCAAGTTAGCTCGCTTCAGAGCTTGTGGCAGAGCGACGGCAGGTGCCATAGGGAAATCGATAGGGTCGACACCAGCGTCCGCGTAGGCTATTTTGGAGTTGTCAATGGTCAATCAGCTCGTAGATTCTGAATCCAGACGTACAAACAACTTTTGCAAGAGGTCTAACGCCCAATTCCTTGGCCTTGGCAGCTGACATGAGGATCAACGCAGAAGCACCATCGTTCAAGTTGGAGGAGTTGGCAGCTGTTATCAAACCACCGGGCTTGAACGCAGACTTTAGAGACGGAACCTTTTCATAGATGACTTTCTTATACTCTTCGTCCTCCTTGAAGATGACGTCACCCTTCTTTCCCTTGATGGTTACAGGAGCAATCTCGTTGTTAAAGACACCCTCCTTCCACGCCCGTTCAGCTCGCTTGTAGGACTCGATGGCATGCGCATCCAACGACTCTCGGGTGATGCTGTATTTCTCTGCAGCAGCCTCACCACAGTTGCCCATCGCGAAATTGTTGTAGGCATCCCAAAGCCCATCGATTTCAACTGAGTCCTTGGTCTCGAACTTGCCGAACAGGGGATTCGTCCGGGGCAAAAGGAAGCTGATGATACACGCATGAGAGGTGAGGCAGACCATCAAGGACGTAGTACTTGCGGTGCATTGCTCATGCTTTCCATACCACCAGCGACAACAACGTTCTTGTAGCCGGACTCGATACTTTGCGCTGCAAGCATGATGGTCTTCAAACCGCTGGCGCAGACCTTGTTAATGGTCGTTGCGTCTGAGGAAGTCTTCATGCCTGCACCAAGGGCCACTTGACGGGCTGGAGATTGGCCGACACCGGCTTGAACGACATTGCCAAAGTAGATTTCCTCAACGACTGCAGGGTCGACTTTCGATTGTTCGAACGCATGCTTAAGAGCAACCACACCAAGTTGTGGCGCAGTGAAAGACTTCAAGGCGCCATTGAGAGAACCGACGGCCGTTCTGGACGCAGCAACAATGACGGCTTCATGAGTGGACTGCATGACGGTTTCGATATTTTAATAGTAGGAATGGAAAGATAGCGAACGTACCATCTTGCGGGAAATTGATGAGACGATGGAGCGGGAAGAAGAGCGAGAAAGAGACGCAAATCGTGCTGACAGGAACATGAGGTGCTTTAAAAGGTGGAACTAGATGATTATCTCCGATACAAGAACGGAGATGTGACAGATCAGTACTCAGAGTAACGAGCGAGTGGTCCAAGGGTTCTGATCAGAGAACAACGTTCCAGGGGGTTAACGTTGAAGTAGGAATCGAACGATGGAAGATCCGACTAAGCGAACCCAGTAACGTGAGCATGTGAAACCGCATACTAAGTACATCCCCATAAATCATGCTCCAAGATCTACGACAGAACTGAGGACTAAGAACCACGCATCCAACCAACGTAGGTGCCAATCGGGTGAATCGATGCTCGATGCAGCCAATATCTCTTTGACAGCAGGACCTGTCTCACAAGGGTGCAAATACCAGCACTGTAATCCGAGCGTGGGGTGATCCCCGAAAGAGAGGAGAGGGAAGTTTGAGTTGGGATGGCCGATAGAAAAGGCGGTGACTTGAGTGCCAACGAAGGCGTGTTGACGCAATAAAGACGTCTTTACTATTTCTGACAGGACAAGTGGTGTACCGCCTGAGGGCGGAGATGACAAAAACGACTCGGTGTACGTCTCGAGCACGCACTTGAGTCATGTACAGAGAAGTAAAATGTGGGTACGTTGAATGTCTGTGAGAATACGACATATTGATCGCTTGCGAGGTGATCAGGCGAGGGTGGGGCGGCTGCAGGGTCCTCGATCGGTTCAGATAGATGATCAGTGGTTGATCCCCTCTGAAGCGGGGCTATGCGGTGCAAATAGCCAAATCCTGGCAGAGACTAGTGTGGCATGGAGCGACGATGAGGATGAGAAAGGGAACGTATGCGCACGGGATGTTCTTTCCATGCCCAGTCATGTCTATCTCGTATGAATTCTTTGCAGGCTGCCTCGAACTCCGGACGGGTCAGTGTCATAGAGAGATGTGGCGTGGGAATAGATGTAGCAGAACCAGAAAATAAGGTTCAAGCCACATTAGGACACAACACACACAAACTTCAGCTCAGCGTCGACCACTGCAGCCCGTCCAACTGCCGGCTCACTTCGTATCTCAACATGGCTGTAGGAAAAGTACGTCCATTTCATCATCACCCACTTCGCCCACTAACCCTCCATAAAGAACAAGCGTCTCTCAAAGGGTAAGAAGGGTATCAAGAAGAAGGTTGTCGACCCCTTCTCTCGCAAGGGTATGTACTACTCATCAAACCTATGGTCACCCATCTGACGACCATTCAGAATGGTATGATATCAAGGCACCTTCCACCTTCGAGGTGAAGAACATCGGAAAGACTCTGGTCAACCGATCACAGGGATTGAGTGCGTTTTCTTCTATCTTCTCTTCGCCGGCTTATCTCACCTATCCACGCAGAGAATGCCAACGACTCGCTAAAGGGTCGTATCATCGAGGTCTCTCTGGCGGATCTCAACAAGGATGAGGAGCAGTCCTTCCGCAAAATCAAACTACGGATCGATGAGGTCCAGGGCAAGAACTGTCTCACAAACTTCCACGGCATGGACTTCACCTCGGACAAGCTCCGTTCCCTTGTGCGCAAATGGCAAACCCTCATCGAAGCACACGTAGACGTCAAGACTACTGACGGCTACCTCCTCCGTCTCTTCGCTATCGCCTTCACAAAGCGCCGTCCAAACCAAGTGCGCAAAACCACCTACGCCCAATCAGGTCAGATCCGTGAAATTCGCAAGAAGATGTTCGAGATCATGACTCGGGAGGCAACGAGCTGTGATTTGAAGGAGTTGGTACAAAAGTTTGTACCAGAGGCAATTGGTCGTGAGATTGAGAAGCACACCCGCAATATCTACCCCCTACAAAACGTCTACATCCGCAAGGTAAAGATTCTCAAGGCACCCAAATTTGATGTTTCAAAACTTCTTGAGCTCCACGGCGAGTCAACTGACGTACGTGTGCCATCGTATCTGTGATTCTTCCTCACACCGACCATTTCCTA
Organism: Chalciporus pseudorubinellus; assembly: GCA_038092895.1. Taxonomy (NCBI): domain Eukaryota; kingdom Fungi; phylum Basidiomycota; class Agaricomycetes; order Boletales; family Boletaceae; genus Chalciporus; species Chalciporus pseudorubinellus. The sequence goes on along the minus strand of JBBPRG010000463.1, from coordinate 7,024 downwards.
CAGGAGACCGGCACGCGGGTAGTGAAGGACTTCAAGGAGCCTGAGATCCTGGAATCTGTCTAAAACATCCTCTCGTTTGCTGTGTACCTTTGTATTGCTTATGACTTCACTCTACTTATGCTACAAGGGTACTGTCGATTTATGAGCATCATGACCCATCCGCATGCACATCGTGCGATCAGCCTCGGGATTTAGATTTGGATCGGTAACCACAAACGTGCAAAAAGCAGCTAATGCAAATTCGGGTCCCCTCATCGCTAACGGCATCCGGATCCGGAGAGTTTCCCGATTCTAGTCTAGCATGACATCCCAAATTTTTTTTTTCTTTATTATGCCAGTGGGCTTTCGTCGAGCGCTTCCCAAACCCACTTTAACCAGTTTTACCCTGACAGCCCTAGCTCCCCACGTCGTTAGCCATGTCCGACATTGATTATCTGCAAAGTATCGTCACCAGATACCCAGACTTCCCCAAGCCGGTATGTATCCAGACTCACTCAACTCGCGCGTCTCACTCTCGAACCTGAAACCGTTCCACAGGGAATCGTTTTTGTCGACATTTTCCCCATTTTCCGTGACCCTGTCGCGTTCGAGACGCTGATAACCCACTTTGTCCACCACGTTACCTCTCATACGATACCCAAATCGGTGCGTAAGAAGGTTGACGTGGTTGTTGGTCTCGATGCGAGAGGGTTCCTCATCGGACCTCTCATTGCTCTTCGGTTGGGCGCTGCTTTTGTCCCCGTGAGGAAGAGGGGGAAACTTCCCGGACCATGTAAGCAGGCCTCGTATGAGAAGGAATATGGAGTTGTACGTTGGTTGGCTCGTTCTATGCTCACCCTTGCTTATGACTTCGTGTTGTAGGATACCTTTGAGATGCAGGACGGTGCTATCCAACACGGGCAGAACGTCATTATCGTTGACGACCTAATTGCCACTGGTGAGTGTTGGCTTCACTCAACACCGACCCCATCGTTCATTTTCCGGCTTTGCAGGTGGGTCGGCTAGGGCCGCCAGTGCACTGGTTCGCATGCAGGGTGGGAATATCCTGGAATACTTATTCATCATAGAAATATCTGCATTGCGCAAGAACTGGGCCCTTGAAGACCCAGTCTATTCGATCATTCAGGAGTAGGACGCGATCCGCGCATCAGTCGTGCAGTATATTGTCACGTAACGTTTTTGACAAGTCTCTGGCACGATTTGCGAGCTCTGAATGGTTGATCGCTTCGCAAATAAGGTATGACCTGATGGTTAACCATAAAAGTGGACGACAACACTTGGGATACGATTTTCTGGATGGTAGATGCGTGTCTGTAACCTATCCTTATTATAGCTCTTGTTACCCTGATATTTAGGTGTCATTTTTTGTACATAAGACGTGTCAACCTCATGTTCGTAAAACCAACTGTAGATCTGAGACTCAATTACATACATGTACATCATTGCGTCTGTGACGTGAGCAAAAATCTATACAACGCAAGGGGTATTTCCAACCTGATAGAACAGAATCTCTACTAAAAGCCGACCTCACTCAGGATAGCCTTGCACGAGAGTTCTCTCCCACTCCCTACCCTCCTACAGACCTCCTTCAAGTGTTTCGCCGTACTTTTAAAGGAAGCGCCTTCCTCTGTGTCGGCCGTCACCCTAATCAAAGCATTACCTAACTCCTCTGTGTTAACTCCAGGAGCAGAAGTGCGACTGGCCCAGAGACCAAGGTTGAGGTACTCTGCGCGACATGCGTAGTCATAAGTGTCATACCAGATGGGAAGCACAATGTGCGGTACGCCAGACCTGTTCTAACCGATTAAACGGACATCCGCCATGCGGGACCAATTAAAAATCTCACCACACGCCCTCATAGAACGAGTTTGCCCCTCCATGATGTACAGTGCACACCAGGTTCGGGTGTTGCAATATCGAAACTGGTTCAGCATCCAGCCATGGCATAATCTTTATTCTTCCGGATCTGATTTGATTTCCAATGATTTCGTCGATAGGATCCTGAATGTCTCCCTCCGCCTGTGCCTTCCATAGTACTTGGATGGCAGCTTCTTTTCGGTCATGGTAATCCAGCAATATCCTCAACGCTCCGGAAAGCTCCCTCGCGAATTTTTCATCAGCAACCATGTGGGACCCCAAATTTATCAAAACCGTTGGCGCATTGTCCAACCATTTTGCCAACTCAGGGTCGCATTGCTCTACGGGATCAAAGGGCATGATAATAGGACCACAAGAGATGACCTCTTTAGGGATGAGTTCGGTGGGGAAATCGATCTCGGGAAGTGAAGGACAGATATATTTTACTCCAGCGACGCGTTGTCCGAATAAGGGGCCGGACAATCCACGGGATTTTCGCCCCTCTTGAATTAGTTTGATACGGGATGAGGTCACGATGGAGAGGATGAGTCGAATGTTGAGATAGATGTTGATGGGAATCTCCCACCACTTGAGAGGGAATGAGAAACCTGAAGACGTACTGGATAAAAGGGGGATCAGCAGAGACAAAAACAATAAGAAAAATCTTCACGGACGCAGGATATTTCCAAAGAGCAGCCAACCAGGGTTGGTCACCCATCGCGATTTCCTTGTAAGAGTTCGGAAGAATGCCCACCGTTTTTTGACCCGCGAGTGTGCAGGCATCCATCGCAGCGCAGAACGGGATGTCTACGACGACAACGTCTGGCTTGACATCTGCGATGATGGCCATGCAGTTGTCGACGGACGCAAGATATTCTTTTGGGGGCCAGGGAGCCACCACCTCGGCGACTTTGGGGTAGCTGTTCAGCGCGTTTGATATACCGGGGGAATGATATAGGTCGGCTAGGGTCCGACCGGACTGCAACTTGCACCAGGCATCCGTTTGGGCAGAGCCCTCGCATTCCTGGAAGCGAACGGAGCCAACTGGGTTCAAGTTGCCTGTGGGATAGGTATCGGAATGGCTGGTGACCATCCCTTGAAGACGGGCGACACGGGCCTTGAGCGGTGACGAAGACGCTATGGTCACATTCGCGCCCGCTAGGGCGAGCTCATATGAGGTCGCGAGGTTCACGTTCGCTTGACCGTGCTCGCAGTAGGTGAATATGAGGACAGAAGGGATGGGGTTGGACATGAGTTGGGGGGTGCAGTGCGGCGTTGCATAATAAAGTGTAGTATGGCAATTCGTAGATGAGTGTTCGGATCAAGGGGCGTCCAAAACTCCAACTCACTAACCAACTCACCATGGCCAATTGAGAGTGTGACGTGGAGTTTTTGTTTTCCAAGAAATAAATGCATCCGAATCAAGTAGCAGGGGCCCGAGCTTGTCTTCAGATCTTCATGCCCGAGTCCTTGCACTGTGGAGTATGGGTTCACGTTGTCTAGGGTATATATGGGTTACAAAGGAGTTGACTGTATTACACCAATAACCGGGTGTTGACTAAAGGATTGCCATTGATGTACAACACAGGCGGCGGGCTATCTATATCATCATCTGTCTCTCCACTGGTCCGTGGTTGACTGATCTGTTCGTCTCCCGGTGGACGGTCAACTGAAAACAAAACGTTACCGTACCCAAATAATCCAGCGGCATCCAGCATCGCAGCAATATTCCTTCCATCTGTATGCGATAGCAGCAGTAGTGCAACGTCGTCTAGGTTGCCCGCCGCTGCTATTTCCCTCGCAGTAGCAGAAGGGTTGATGGGCTGGTCATCAGTGTTGACAACGATGACCCCAGATGCGCCTGCATCTCGAGCATAGATAAGCTTTTCTAAGAAGGTACATCCACCCCTCCATGCAAACACAGTGTCTCCATCGAAACTGTGGTCATAGGGCTTGCACCCCAATGGGTTGGTAGTGTCTCTCCCGAGGCGGGCCCCCTCGGCGCGACCGAATATCAGGGTTTTTGACATCTCCGATGAGGTCACATCCGCGCCAAACAACGAAGTATGGGCAGTAACATGAAATCGAGCGTTCGTTTCCATTATTCCAGGGTCAGATGGAGCCATGGGATCCACAGTATCAAGGAATATCCGTAAACTGACATCGGCGGCGGGGGTTTTGATTGCATCCGCATGGAGGAGTGACGTATCGTTGATGTAGACCAGCTGGCCAGTCCGAACGGCATGGGGACCGACTAAAGCAGAGAACTGAACACAGCTTGTTCACGTAAAGGAATGCGCTCACGTTTGGTGATGTCATATCCTTTGCCGTCGATGCGATTGACGATATTGGCTCGTATTCCGGTAATGTTGTGGATCACAAATCCATCCTTCACGACTTGTAACTTGTGAGAATCAGGATTTGGGTCTTCTGGTACCACACGGCCACCTGGGGACATTATGAAGTCATAGGACTATCGTTCGTTAGATGCAGCGATTCAAGTGGATCAGGAAAGCGGTCTCACAAATGGGTGGACTTGAGGCAAGGCACACCACCCATCGGGAGACCAATGATGTTCATCCAACGGCTGAGGTTTCAACCCAATCAACTCTCTTGCATAGTCGACATCGGCGCGCGAACCAACTCCCCGTACAAGGCCCTCAATGACACCACTTGCAACAAATCCTTGGTAGGGATGATATGCAGGACACTGCAGATTTTCCTCCCTACGAAGCTTTCGGCGTGCAGGTGACATGGACTTTAGAGCATGCCTTGGAAGGGTTAAAATATGACCTTCCGTGCTCAGAACGTACTGGGAATCGTCACTGTTAAGACGGTTCTCTTCATCGAATAGCAGGTAAAGATACTAGAAGGAGTGTCAGAAGAGTCATCATGCCCTGAAAGAAAGTTGGACCTTCAATGTCTCTGAAAGCGCAAAGGATTCCATCCGGTCGTCCCTTGCGTTGGTACGTAAATCCTTGATTCCAGTGAGCCCGCACTCTACTTTGGCTCGGATGATGAGATCTTTCAAGATACGCTCTCCGACGTCTAGATAGTAAGTGTCATGGGTGGCCTGATAACCTGTCAAGAGAAGCTGAATGGCAATTATCAGAGATACACACCCTGTAGAGGTACCATGTGGATTCAATAAATTCCGGACGAAGGGGATATTGGAAGGATGTTGCCTGCATAAAATGGACGTCCCAGACCTCAGGCAGTCCCGAGTTCCGTCGCCAGACATTCCAATCTGCTGACGATTAAGATTTCGATTATCAATACCACCTGGCTACTCACACGTCAAATGCGACTTTATGGCATTGGGAACATCACCTCCAAGGACTTGCAATCCCGGCCAAAATGCGGATAGCGAATCCATCGTGGTATAAGCTTGATCGCCAGTATGTGGGTTGACAATACGATACTGAACGAAGTCAGTACTGCATGGCAGCAAGGTAGATTCTAGCTATTACCCAGTGACCATCTGCAGAGCGTACGTGGCGCATTACTGCTGCGTATCCTTCTTGCCAAACATCCAGGAATTCAACCTCGCCTGCGAAAATTTGGTCGTCATATGAACACAAGATAGGCGAGCAACATACCACTCAAAATGTACCATTTTAGAGCATATTCATAGAAAGAATCTACGCCAGCACCAATTCCTGTGACCTCTGGAAGAATCCAAGACTAGATAATGTTAATCGCAAACTGAGCAGAAAAGGGCAGGGATAGTACTAACACCAGTCCAGATGTTGATATTGTTACCCACCAAACCAAGTTCTGATCTGCGATTCCACAGTGCAAAATACGCCTTGTATGCGGCTTTCTCAAAACGTTCATCACCAGTCAGTCGGCTCAGAGTTGCAAACTCCAAAATCAAAGAACCTGCACCAGCAGTACCTGAAATAGGGTGAGAAGTACTCTCTGGGTGCACGGAAAGACCAACAAGTGTCATGTGATTCTCCCCCCTGAACGCCATGACGCAGATTGACCTTTTGTTTTTTTTTAACGTAAGCCCAGGGTTTTACCAATGAACTTTGCACTCACCCTTGCGTATGGGAGGCCGGTTGGTGTGGCAAATGCAGGTAAGAGGCGCTTGCCAAGATCATGAGCCAGGTTCAATAGCTGACCGCGGTACCATGGGAGGTAAAACGGCTGGTCAGGTTCGCTAGCAAATATATGCCCGGACAAGAGTCCTCCAAGTACACGAATTGTGGTTTCAAATACTTGTGGTTTTGTGTTCACATCAAAGGATACCCAGTCGATGACGTTTTTGACCGCGTCTTGGAATCCCGATGGATCATCAAGTACGACCAGCGTGTCCAACACGTCAATAAGCGTCAGAGAGAAGTTCCCGGAAACATCATTGAATGCAATGTTAGCCCTAATTCGTCGTTAGGGTTGATTCCGAACATCATGAAACCATCATACGGATTCTCCCAGTCCGGTCCTCTTCCAGTACAAGAAAGTGGCGAGAGCTTGATCCAGTCAGCATCCTGTGTCTGCGAGTGGACCGAAACTTATCACCTCGTCTAACGGGAAAGCTGAGGAAATGTCAGAGACACTCATGTCCGGGTTAACGCGAAAAACGCACCCTTGGACATGTAATTGTTGAACCCATGGTACCAAAGATCCCGGGTTGCGTTTCTACGCGATGTTACACTATGACTCGGTGGATAATAGTTAAGTTGAACGTACCGGAACGTCTGCTTCCGCTGGCTTGTCCATACGCTCTTGCCCGCCGTAGAAGCGTGTACGGAGAAGGGGGCCTCAAGAGCGATAAGAAGATAAGCCATGAGTGGGACTGGCCATTGTTTTGGCCATTTCATGACGCGAAAGAGAGTTGAATACGTTGAGTGCTGAGTGCAGCACTAAGCTAGCAGTGACGGGTAAGCAGTTACGTAGCTACACCGACGTGGCGAAGCAAGTATTAGATTTGACGTCACGTGCTCCCTGCATTGACGCTTCTCGGGAGCCCGCCATGCGCAGGGGTCGATTGGTCGACCAACCCAACCAATCACGACCGAGCGACCTATAATTCGGACTGGTGGCGCGTGTGGCTGTGCCTCGAGGAGGGAATTTTTGCCAAGGTTGAAAAACTGGTGATTGAGGAGCTCGGGGGAGGAATGACAATAAGGACATATATTAAAACAATGGTAGGTAGGAACTA
>JBBPRG010000462.1:0-12140 GCA_038092895.1 Chalciporus pseudorubinellus | reverse complement strand
CCTAACCCTAACCCTAACCCTAACCCTAACCCTAACCTAACCCTAACCCTAACCCTAACCCTAACCCTAACCCTAACCTAACCCTAACCTAACCCTAACCTAACCCTAACCTAAACCCTAACCCTAACCCTAACCTAACCTAACTAACTCACATTCATACATATGCAGACAAAGAGAGGTGCAATCATGTAGACTTACTGCTGTGACATACAATGCGAGTGCACCACATGGATGATGTGGTCTCAGCACACTCTCCAACATCCTGTACAGCCCTAAGTCCACATTGGCTACCATCTGCATATGCTCAGCAAAGGTCTGCATAACGAGTGCGCCGCGAAATGATTTGGCAAACTGTCACCATACCGAGGATCAGTTGGAGGGGCACTCCTCAGTCTTGGATGTGATTTTGGTGAGCAACAGACCTTGTAGCGACCAGGACTGACCTCCTCTATCTCACCAAATGTGATTGGCAGGCTGGGTTGTACTGCAAATGCAATATAGGCCTGGCATGCCTCAGCATCCTTGTACTTCTCGTCAGAGTCCCATAGTGCCTCCACTGCATTGAATGTAGCCTGGCCAATTTTCGATCGCCAGTCATATATCTTCTGCATTGTCTGACATTCCAGTATGGTAGAGTTAGTATGTAGTAAGCTAGTAAGAAAGCTGCTATCCTTACTAGATTGTAGACTTGAGGGTTACTCCCAGTGTCCATGAAATCATCCCAGGCCTCCTGTATCATCCTCAATAGACCATCTATCTAGCTGAGTCGACGGACATACCCCTGCATCCGAGGGGACATGGGGATGGAGATGTGAGGATGTGGGGACGGTGATGAGGGGACGTGGGGACATGGGGATGGTGATGGGGGATGTAGGGATGGTGATGGGGGGATGTGGGGATGTGGGGATGTTGCCAAGGGGACAGAGATAAGTGGACAAGGGAACGAGGGGACGAGGAGATGTGGGGCTAGGGCATGAGGGGATGCTAGGGCATGAGAGGACACGGGGATGTGGGGATGGGGAGACAGGGGATGGGTGATTATAGGGCATTTTGATAAATGGGTTAGGGTATAAGTAGGGTTAAGGCACCCTGCATACCGGTAATCACGCAAACTCATAAATTCCGAGTATGTGCGATTCATGGTCTCACAATGATTATTGCACTACATGCATATTGTACATACTCTGCGGAAATCACACAAACTCGTAAATACCAAGTATGCACGATTTCATGATATTCTATACAAACACAGATAATATAGTATTTATGTGCTACATGACATGTACAAGTGGAAAACGCGCAAACTCTGAGTTTGCACGTTTGCGTGGTTCGTCATGATACAGTAAAAATTCAACACATACACTATGACATACCAAGATGATAAGATATTTGTAGAGACAGGCACTAGAGTGATGTGTCCAAATGAGGAAGGTGTTTCATGGGAAGATGTCAAAGAAGCTGCTGCACAAAGAACAAGTTTTATGTTGATATCGATCTTGATCACAATCACACACACAATCACAGCACATATGAAATGAGGCAGATCGAAGGCGGCAGGAAAGGAAAGCAAGGCAGCAGGAAAGGAAAGCAAGGTGGCAGGAAAGAAGAAAGCAGATGCCAGACCAAGCGGGGGCAAGGAAGCCAGGACCAGCATACATTTGCATTATATTCACACTAATACTTGGTATTGACATGATTATGGGAGGAAGATGACTAAAATCACAGATATGTTGCTTCTAAATAAAAGCGATATCACAAGCACTGCAGAGGTGGAGGAAAAGGTGAAGATCACTGCCGTGCTTGAGAAGAAGCAAGACAAAGCACTGTTTGGATATGCAATCTATGACATACTGGAGTATAAAGACACATTGAAATTCAGTCAGTGGAACTTCTGAGAGATGGAGGAAAGTCAGGTGAAGGTGCTTTATGAGTTGTTCAAAGTGAACAGCCTTGACCAGTGAGTAATATGTGCGGATACAGTCATGGACAATGTACTAACCTTGATATTGTAAACATAGCTTTGGAGTGAAGCATGCGATCCCGTTAATAATTGACCGGGAACATGTTATCGAAGGTAGCTATGAGCTGACCGAGTGCAACCTGCGTGAGGGGTTGCCAATCCTCAAGATAAAGCAAGACGGTAATACTGACAAAATTTTTGCTGCTGGTGGGCAGCACCGACACCATGCCCTGGAGTTGTGGGTGGAATTTTACTAGTATTTTGTAATTGGGTCAAGGTTAGGATAGGGTTAATTCAAGGATTAGAACTCATTTTCACCGCAAATTGAAGCATAACCAAATGTGGCCAAATACACAAATATTTATTTTAAATACTGTAAACATCGCAATTCGACACTAGTGTCGAATTGCGGTGAATTGCTGTTTGAACATTACTCAGCACACCAATAAAATTACCCAGCACACTGTAAATAATAAAGTACACTGCAAGTGGATAAAGCTGTCGAATTGTATTGTTAATTTGGCCCAGTTATATCGACTGGTTTTGGCCTGGTTGCCTAAAATTCGAAAAAAGTACAAGAGTGATGCGCGTGAGTCTGGCAGACACCCAAAATAGTCAAAAATGGAATGGAATGAATGCAGTATCTCTGATCAGATCCAATCGCAAAGTCATCACAATGTCGAACATGACACCTTACCAACGGCAAAGGTACTTGATGGAGAGAATGGGGATATTAAGAGCAGCGGATGCAAGGAACTGTAAGTACATTAAAAATGTGTTCGCTAAACTAACAGTGTCATGTGTAGCTATACCTGCCACCCACAATGCAATTATGGTGGATGGTACTGAGATAGCTGCCAGTGTGTCTGAGTCAGCTGAGGAAGTGAACGAAGAACCAGCAGAAGATCGTAACACAATGGAGATTGATGATGGCTCGAGCAGCGACATTGAAATAATGGAAGGTGCGTACATGAAACCAACAGCGAATGCAAGACCTGGGCCATCAAGGATGGTGGCTGAAGGAGTGGAGAGTCAATATGAGGCACTGAAACGAGAGAAGGAGAATCTAGCACAACAAGTAGAGGAGCTGCAGTACAAAATAGAGGAAATGAAAGAGGATGTGGCGGGACTTGAGCGATGGAAAGCGCAGGTTGGAGGATGGAGCAAAGAAGAGGGAATACTGCAAGCATATGGGGTGGATCCTCGACGGACAGAGAGTCAACTGCTTGATTCTGGGGGGATGAACATGTTGATCAGCATCATCACGAACCATCTCACGTGTGCCATGTAAGTCCTCTGATCTGAGCACAAGACGTATTGACAGGACGGATCTAATGATGACATAGATGCAAGGAGCCCATGTAAGTATGCCATGAAATTGACCTACTAAGATGGGGGAATGATCGATCTCACAAATACCATAGGATCCTAGCCACGAAGATGACATCAGAATGTCATCATGCATACTGTGCAGTGTGCATCATCCACACGTGGTCACGACACCATACGCCACGATCTGATGAGATGATGGAGGAAGCAGCAATACGAGTGTTCCAATATCCGGAGTGTGGGACTCAGACGATTGGATTACTGAGAATGGAGGAACGCACGGAAGGGAACATGCCATTCAGGGTGGACAATGGTATGAATCGCATGAGCAACCAACTGATGCAAGACAGAGACGTGCTGCTGAATCTCCTTGAGTCTCGCCAAACTGTGCACCCGATGTTCGCTAATGAACTGCACAAGTTTGAAGAGTGGGTGGGCCATGACCTGAAGGAGCGACGAAAGATGAAAGAGTAAGTGATACATTGAAGTGTATCTGGACGGGCAGGGGTAACCATAACATGAACAGAATGGGAGAGACAGCGATGAGCCGGTTCAAACGTCACTGGCTAGGATCGACTACAATGACAATAATGTCGAACCTGAAGATGTTCCAACCGGAGACGGATTCTGAAGGGCAGATGACACTACCGGATTCCCCTGTGCGACGGCGTATATGACGGCATAGATGAGTGATGCGCTCGTAACTGTGCAGAGTATATTACTAGCAATGTGGAATATATGTTTGGGTTAGATCGACTTAGAATGAGTGATGTGGCAATAGATATCAATCTGATTAATACTCAGGCTGTAGTAGCGATGGCTCGAGTGCAATTCACCGCAATTCGACACTACAGTACAATTGCGGCGAAATGCAGAAATGCAAATCTGCACAATTGTACTGCAGTGTCGAATTGTGCGAATCTGCATTTCTGCGTTTCACCGTTTCTGCATTTCGCCGCAATTGTACTGTAGTGTCGAATTGTGGTGAATTGCACTCGAGCCATCGCTACTACAGCCTGAGTATTAATCAGATTGATGAACCTTTTGATAGTGGTCCACTTGGTCACGATCTGTTCATTTGAAACTGGCGAGGCATCCATCATCCATGCCATGGACGTCTTGTTGCTTTGTGTGGTCGCCAGACCGAATCTGACCAGGGTGTTGAGTATGGTGATCCCCTTGCATGCTGTGTGGCAAAGGACAGTGTTCAATCGCATGAAGAAATGAAAAGGTGGAGTGCAGCTCACTGTTCTTGTTGATGAAACTGTGTACATGCTTGTCTTCCGGTCACATCTTGCTCTTCTTTGAGGACTTCCTTCGATAGTTCGCATGTGCCGCCTGGAAGGGGCTAGCTTCGTCCATGAGCAGGACGATGAAACTAGAGACCATGGTGATGAACGGGGCTGGCTGTGCAGTTCCTTTCTTGTCCGGGCGTGCTTCCCATGGAAGGCTGGTGAGATAAGTGGCTCTGGCGCGTGAGCCTGCAGGGTGAGGAATCGTTTTACCCTTTGGTGGGAACACATCGGGAAGCACACCAGCGAAGATCATGCTGATGAAGGAGGCGAGAGCATGTAGGGGTTGCTTCAGCGGGTCGTAATGATCTTTCACCCAGCCATACATCATCGTGTAGAACTTGAGCAGGGCCTCGTCATCTCTCTCGAGGTTTGCGTTCTCGAGAGCCCATTCTTTGGGAAGACAAAGCTTGTGCAGGACTTTGTGGTGGCCTGTCAAACGATGTTGGCAAGCTGACCAGGCAGTGTGTGGATTGTTGAGGGCGATCTGATCTGAGGACATGATGAGTGTGCCATGGTGGGATTCGTCAGCCATGAGGTGAGGATTGTTCAGGTCTATTTGTTGCGGCTCTGCCTTGTCAAGGGGTATCCAGATGTCGTGGACGACCTTGGACGGTGGTCGTCCGCGTGCATTGCTGTTGTTGCGACAGGTTGGAAAGTGGTTGATTTTGAGCGTTTGCGCTGACTTTGTTATTGCCCTCTTGAAAAAGTTGTCGTTGACATCGACCAGAGACCAGTAGTGTCACCTGCGAGCTATGTTTCCGAGGATATCCAAGGAAGTGACAACGAGATGTTGAAACATGCCATTCTGAATAAACGGTGGCGCTTGGCGCTTTCGGGCCCCCTCGACGATCTTGTTGACGAAGAACGAAAGGGGTTGACCACCTTCAGGGGGGGCAACGAGAGAGAGCGCCAATGTGGTGCGGGTGCCGTTTCTGGGGGGGTTGATGGCAGTAAGCAAAGGAACAAAGTTTTCCTTTTCATAGGAGAGGGGGTGTGCAGAGTTGAGCCATTGTTTGAGAGCTATCCGGCGTGTTCTGGCAGTGTCCCTTGCTGCCACGTCCCGACTCTCTGAGAGAGGTTTCAACTCTGCTTCTATGGCAGTGGATACGAGCATCTTGACATCCTCGATGTAGGCCTTCAGGACGATGTCGAATACATGGGTGCATAGGTTTTCTGAGAAATCAATGTTGTCTCGTCCAGTCATGGAGCCGAGTGCGCCTGAGGGCAGGGCATGAGCGTGGTGCTTGACGATATCAGTGATGATGAGTTGGGCCTCGGACTGCTGTATGAAACAAGTGCTCAACAACAGTCCACGTATGCAATAGAGAACTTGAATGCACCTGAACGTGAGCTTCCCCATAGGTCAACTCTTGAACACGCTTTGAACCCATCAAAGGGTGTTTGTTCTTCAGGGAACGGGCCCAATGTGTGGTGTCGATGTCAAGCTTGTTCGACAGAAGGAGGGGGAAGTTAACGAAGCGCTTGTTGAGACAGGGTACACCATCGTGGATGATGCCGAGGGAAAGGAAATAAGGGGCCATGAGGGACTGCATAATTACCTTGCCTGAACCGGTGTGAGCATAGCTGAGGGAACGCTCAAGCATGGACATGAATTCGACATGGAATGGGTCGATCTTGCCATCCGCATTGAGGTGGGGACGGTTTTGTGTCCACAGCAGCTCGATGAGGGAGGTGATGGGGTAGGTTGTCCAGTTCAGAATGTTCGGGATGACCTTAGGATGCAAGTTTACACCCACGGGCATACAGAGTGAAAATCAGCTAGTGCGCACCTCAGGTTTGAACGGTTGCAAGCAGGCCTTGAGGGGGTCGATCACGGTCGGATGAGCGAGGTACCTGCATATTTTTGCGATGATCTCGGTGTAGATGGTGCTGCCAAGACAGTAGTGTCAGACATAAATGGTGATGCTAGGAGAAAGCCTACCGCCCGTTTCTGTGCTCAGGTCGAAGACAGTGAACATCTATGGTAAAAGTCTGTTCCAAGCGGAGGGCTTGCGGTTGGTCGTTGCCCATGACCGCACTGGAGAAACGCTGATGGGGGAGAGTGGTTGCACAATGCCTCTTTCTCTCAGCGAAACGGCGCTTATTGGCGACAGTGGAGGCCGTGATTCCTGCAAGAACGGACGTGACAAGACCAAGTTGAACATAATGGAAGCGCGCCTGGTCTCTTACTCGATGTGAGATGGCGTTGTAGATCTGACAATGGATTCCATGGACAACGGTAGCACCATGCTGATGGATATCCTCCAGCAGGGGTTCATGATCATCCTCATGCTGAGGATGGAGAGGTGGGGAGAGGATGGCATTGATGCGCTGGAGCACAGAATCGTAGGGTTGAATTATTCTTGCTGCTTGAACATTACCAAACTGTTTGGTGAAAGCGAGAGGAAAAGGACGATGAGAGCATCTGTCGTTGTCTCCGAGCGGAAACAGATCATCGACTTTAGTGAGGTCGACGAGTGCACCTGATTCCACGAAAGTTCTGGGGATGCGGCGGCGGATACGAAAACCGTCTGCATCGTAAACCGGAATTTCATGACCATCGTGAATGTTGCGAAGATTAACTTGAACACACGCAGGATCGGACAGAGGGAGATCATAGAGCTCGTCAAGCATTTGATGAAGCATCATGCCAGACAAGTTTCGCCAAGTCTGGACCTGTTTGAACCTAGGAATAGAAAGAGGTTTAGAGGTCATCAGCAGGTTAAACAAAAAAGAAGAGACCAATCACTGACAAGATATGATATGCTATTGACAAGGAAAGAACACGGATATGAGAATAATCTCGGTCTCTATTCCAAGCAACACGCTCCTGAGACAGGATGGCAGGATCAAGGGATTCACAGACTGGTTGATTTTGACCATACCGGACTGTGAGAGCGATGGGAGAGTTCTTGAGGAGGAAACCGTCAGCCTTCCAGGACCGAGGTGCAGCATTGACCCAGCGGTCCCAGAGGAGACGAATTTGATCATGGAATCTGCGTGTATCGTGGAGAGTCAACTGAAGGGTGCGATTCCGCTCCTCCAGTCGGCCACTGATAGATGGAGCAAGTGAGATGTCAGATGATATAGGAAGACATGAAAATCGGAGGACATACAGGATATCGGTCACCTGGGAAACTGACTCGCGAGACAGAGGGAAAGGATAAGGATCGTTGCAAGTTATATCTTGAAAGCGCATGGTGGAAAGTACATGCGCGACGAACATGACAAGCATGTAGGCATGATCGACAGGGAGAGCTGTGGAGGGAGCAAGGAGTGGTGTCATGTCAGGCAGAGAATCCGGTTGATCGACAAGAGCGTTAGGAACCATGGCGAACCACAGCTCCTCTTGAGCTCTGGTGCCAACGAAAAGCATGCGACCTGCAGTAGAAAAAGGGAGGGCTACGTGAGTGTCAGTCCAAAGCTTGAACATCTTTGCAAAAGTAAGTTCCAAATGCCAAGCGATGTTGTTGAGAACGGTGGGAGCAGGGAGAACGGCATCGATGCCAATGCGGGACCCGAGACAGAGGAAAAAGTCGATAAAATGTTCAGAGAGGGAGGGGATGACGTGATCATCGTTGGTGCGAAGGAGATACGAAGGGTTGATGATGATCGGCCAATGGGTGGACAGAACGTTGATGGCATTCCTAGATTGCTTCTGGTCGGAAAAGTACTTGAGTTGGGAAAGATAAACCTGCTTAGCAGGCATGGACCTAAACTCTTCCTCGAAGTCATTGTGCTCGTCGCGAGTGTTGCGAGCAATAGCACCAGCAATAAGGGCCTGAGGACAAGGGTCATTCGAATGCAAGTGCTCTGGGACATCAGCGACATTGAAAGGAACATCAGCAGGGGCATGGTTAAGGAGGGGGTTGATGTCCTGAGGAGGGTCGATGACGATGACATCAAGGTCACTGCAGGCACAATCAGGAAAAGAGAAGGAAGGGACCAAAAAACATATGGAGAGGGATTGCGATCGACGTCCATAGCGTCGTCGAGAATGTCGTTGAGAACATCGAGCTCATGCAAGGGATTATTGTCAAGGAAATCTGCCATGATTCAAGTTGAAGAGGTAAGGAAATCAGTGGAATGAGAAGGAGAGAGAGAACTGGAAACAGTCGAGGCTAACATGCAAGACCTTGTAGCAGGGAGGGGACAGGGTCAATGACTCGGATTCCAGAAGACAGCAAGCGAGGAGGCACAGGATCGGATCACGCCAATGCCAGTGGGATGGTGAATCAACGAATTTAATTATCGCAAAAGAACGGAGAAATAGAAGCAAGTACAAGAAGGGGAGTGTGGTGGTACAAAGAGATCGATGATGCTAAAGAAGACCACCCACTTAAGCCATGCTCAATGCTAAAACCCCCAAGGTGGGATTATCATCCTCATCGTCCTCCCTCGTCTGATTGTCATTCAGGTCTCCAGGAGAGGGTTGGCGCTGACCATGGGAACGAGGGGATCTGCGGGTGCCTGCAGTGTCTGCGCGGGCACGTTTGGGATGGGATGGCTTGCGAGGAGCTAGAGACGAGAGAGAACACGATAGACACAAAAATGCAATGGAAGAAAAACAAGAAATACTCACGGGAAATGATCGTAGCGGCTGGATTGAGGGTACGCTTGAGGGTCCTGGTGCAAGATGGGGACACTAGCGAGGAGGCAACTTCCCTGATATGAGCGATGGGACCACGAGTGTTGCCAGCAGCGTAAGGTTGGAGACGGTTGATGGTCTGGGTGATCGCTGCAGGGTGACGACAGAGAAAAGCAGTGAGCAAGCAAAAAAAGAAGAGAGGGATGAGGAACTTACCTTCCACTGGTGTTGTGCGCCCACTGGACTCAGCTGCCAAAGAAAGACGGTTAGGGTTAGGGCCAACGAGGGTATAGATAACAAAACAGAAGAGCAATTCACCGCAATTCGACATGCATGTCGAATTGCAGTGAATTGCAATATGGAATAACAACCACAGCAAAGAAAAACAAACTCACGTTCGATTTCCTGACCAGTGATAGGGTTGGCTGGGGTCTCAGACACTGTACCCATAGGGTAGTCATCATCGCCAGACAGATGAGGTGAAGAAGAGTGGGCACAGGGGATGGAACCAAAGGCATCAGGGAGGGAGCTGCTTAAGGGCTCGACCATCTGACTTGGAGGTCGTTCCTCTGAGTCCATTTCTGTGTCTTGGTCGAGTTCAGCAGCAGGTAACAAAGACATCTGTGACGAAGAAGGAACCAGGACCTGTGGCTTGGGGGAAACAGGAGAGCTAGAAGGTACGGGAGCCTGAGGGTGGGCAGGCCTTGAAGGTGCTAGCAAGGAAGTGTAAAGAGTAAATACAAACACAGAATGGAATGCCAGAAAGACATACCACCCCTGGACTCTTGCCTCTGCCTCTCCTGAAAGACTGAAAATAAAATGGTTGTATCCATCAGCTGCTGAAGTGTTTTCTTCGCCACTTTCGGCTTAGTTTCTACAGTAGCATCAAGGTCAGACGCAGCAGATACATCCTGCTGGTTGTGAAGCAAAGAGAACGTGAAGTTGTCGTCCTCCAGCAGTGCGTCGATCTGGATGTCGGACAAAGAGTCGATGTCAAGGGAGGGTTGGCGGTGTTGATAAGAGCTCAACACCAGAGTCTGGGTGATAGCAAATCATGCATGAGTGGAATAAATGCGTGAAAGACTTGGCAGTGCACACTTGGACAAGCGTGTTCAGCACCTCAGCAATCTCCTCATGAACAGCAGCTTGCTGCTTCCTGCCAGGCTTCGATGGACCAACAGCCAAGTCGGAAACAGGCCAAGCGACAGGGCAAGCCTCAACGGCCTTGATGACCTTGGCGATCATGTACTTATGCTCGTTCCGAGTTTCCGCGTGACCACTGTGAATGTTCTCGACTTCAAGATCAAATGCTACATGGGAGGCCATGATGCTGTCGAAAGGAACAGCGTCGGGCCAAGTTAAGATGAAGGAGCCAGTGGATGGGACAAGCTTGCCCTTGCCGTCCTTGATGGCAAAGGAAACGAGCGACTCCAGCGTCGCCCGTACAGAGGAAATACCACGACGAGGGTCTTTGAGTAAGGGCAACCTGTAAGCCTTGATTGCGCAATATTCAAATATTGCTGCACTGACGGTCTTCCGGCGAGAACGAGCCTTGCTTGGGTTGCTCGTCTTGCCCCAAGCTACCGTATGGAAATTAAGAAGCAGAAATGTATGATAGAAAAATTTATCGCGCTGAGGGGCGTCAAATGTGATGCGGCGGTACCAAGGTTCAAGAAAGTCGACCCGAGGGGAATCCTTTCAATTATTCTTGAGAAAGGTCTTGATGAAATCGTCGACGACGACAATCTCCAGATGCAACTCCTTGCGGAGGTAAATCTCTGCGAAGGTAGTCAGTAATGCAAACTTCATCATGTGATGGCAATGAGAACTCACCGTCGCTATCTTCTGGCTGACGTTTCACTATCTTCTTCTGACCTGCCTTCCAAGTGAGGTTGACCTTCTGTGGACCCTCCCAGAGTAGATACTCTTTGAGGGCCTTCGCAGTCTCTGGTCTCACCAGCATAGAGACACTGCCGAGTTCCTCCTCCATGCGGAGGATGGCGGGGAACATATCGATGAATGAGAATACAGTCTAGAGATGGAACATAAGTCGAGTGTGAACAAAACAAAGCTAGAACTCACCAGCTTGGCAGCGATGGGGACAAGCTCATGTTTCAGGTCTGAATGAGAGCAGAGCGCCCTCAACAACTCTGCTGTATGTGAACCGATCTTCATGTTACCTCCGACTATCTTATGCAGATATACAAGGGGAGAGTACCACGAGGAAATCTGAAATGATAATTTTACATGAGTATGGGTCAGAGTGCAACGTCATTTCACCGCAATCCGACATACATGTCGGATTGCGGCAAAATGACACTTCGAATACTCACCTCAACCAAAGAAAGTTTGATGCGGGACAGCTGTGATACCAGAGTTTTCCAAACTGACACCGACATGAAGGGCATGTAGGATGGCTCTTCGACAAAGCCGATGTTGGTAAGCACAACCCTCGCCTTGGAGCTGGCTGTAACCCATGCCTGCTGTGTCTCTGGGGGACAGTCAGCGAACTGCGACTACTTCAAGGCCTCTTGATAGACCGTCTGAATCGCATCAACGACATCATTGACATACAGCTCGTAGGCATCCTTTCACTTAGGAGTCACGCTACCGATAAATCTGGCAACCGAGGGTTTCGCGAGATGACCTTTGTAAACACTGTCGATATGATCCCAAATAGCATCGTTCATGGCAAGCTTGATCGGCTTTGCCGCCTTGAGTGCTTGCATGCAGTTGGTGAGATACTTGTCCGCCTCCTGTCGAGCAGCCTGGGCAGAGTGGGGATTGGACATCATTTGTATGGCGGCCTGGACCCTGTCTGAGTCCCACTCCGCAGTGTTCCAACATAAATTGAACCTCTTTTCGAGGTATATGGTAAATGCTGCGAGAAGCTGCGAGATAGATGAATAAGCAACAAAAGGACAACTCCGATGAATTGCAAGAAAGATATGTACCCCGCCGATAGGTT
>JBBPRG010000461.1:0-12197 GCA_038092895.1 Chalciporus pseudorubinellus | reverse complement strand
CGCAGGACCCGCAAACCGAGTACCAGCACGTGCCAAGGACAACACCTTCCCGAGTCGATCTCCGAGACCGGATGTATATGGGATTGAAACCATCGCATCGCATCGCATTCCTGGAGTACCAACGGTTTGGCATAATACTTCCTTTCGGAGCTATGAATGCTCACTGCAACGTCGCACACACTTCACTTTTCTCCAATGGTGAATGGTTGCGAACTGACTATGCAGACTCACTCGAATCCTGGGAGTGAGTGCTACGTTTTCGCACTATCAAGAAAGATAGGTGACATCTTTTAATTAGCTTGGACGAGATTTTCCGCTGGGCCCTACTAGTAAGTCATCGCACGCCGGAAGCACATTGTGACTTCAAATTCATCACTTGCAAGCCAGCCCAGTCACCGCCGGTATGACACGGACAATGGTGTCAAAAGTGACAGCATTCTCTTATCTCCAAGCGCTAAGTATCTCTTCCGAATCCTTTGTGGTAACCTTTTCTACTAGTAATGGGCAGCCAGTGCTGCAGGTTGCGTTTGATAACTCGTTACCACACCAACGATGCCAGTCGATGCAGAAAAGATAATTTTGGGTCTTTGTGTCCTGGGCTACTGTTCAGAAAAAGATTTAGAGATCTTGTCGTCCAAGCTTCGTGCCCCAGGTATGTGGAATAGATATTTTTGAAAGGGGAATGGACTCAGGCTTTTCTTTCTTCTAAGTTGCTTTCTTCTTGATCCGGATACAATTCGCGTCAGACCTGCATAGCCGTGCTCTACTGCCAGTGTCGGCGGTATCCTAATCTCGGCATCCTAACTCTTTCAGTGAGATGTAGTTCATCTCGGATGAGTCTGTTCGGGTCGTGGTCTGTTCGGGTCATGGTCTGTTCGGGTCATGATACGAAGGTGTGCAAGGTATGCATTCCTGAATTGCATAACTTCATCAGAAGCTCAATGTCACCAGGTACAGGTACGGAACTTTACCTCTTCGAGCAGTCTCCCCTAGCTGTCACACTAGCCTGAATTCTATCGGGGAGCGTTCAAAGGCCGTGGTGCTCGTCACCGCCGGCGGGCTCAGAGCGGGTGAAGAAGAAAGTAAGGGGTGATATCGAGCGCAGCCAATGCCAAGCATGATTGCATCACACGATGGGCGGTCGTTCCTCCCGTCAACTAAGATAGCTGACGCAGCTGACCTGCCATGGTCCCGAGATTCTTCAGATCCTGTAAGCACACAAGCCGAATAAACATTTTAAACGATGAGTCTCTGCCAGGCTGGCCCATCTGCAAAGCAGCAGTGAATGTATTTATACCCGACAAACGTTGATGGGTCTCTCACCATTACTCCCTCACACTTCATTCAGAGATCACTAAATGATCGGCTGGAATAGCCGTTTTTCCTGGGCTTTTCTGTCTCCTACTATTCTTGTCGCGGTCTCTGTTCAAGGTACGTTGTGCTAACACAACGATGGACAGGATGCATAATCATTTTTATAGGCTTTCTAGGTCATCAGTGGCCTTCCACAGTGCAATGGCAGTCCTTCAACAAATCCCTCGGGGGCCGCCTCGAGATGTTGAGGCCATGGGCTGCAGTATGTTACTCCGAGGATCCGTTATATGATCCCGCCAAGTGTCAGACTGTCCTTGCAGGTTACGACAATGACACCATCGTGAGTCGTCTGGTGTAATTCGTATTTAGCCTTGATGCTTACCATTGGCACCAACAGCGTGAAGATGTTCCCTCTGCACTCCTTTGGCCAAACTGGGAGGCTTGTGGTTACGGAAACGGATGCAGCCTCAACTATTTCGATCCACAAGTAATTGTTAATGAAACTTGCCACCAAGGGACGACACCACTATACAGCATCGCAATTGAAAATGCACAAGATGCCAGCACCGTCGTTAAATGGGCCGTTGATAACGGTGTGAGACTTACCGTCAAGAGCACGGGTGAGTGGATCCATGGGATCCACCTTCGTGCGCTCACTTTGAATGACCCAGGACATGACTTTTTGGGTCGTTCTGCTGCACCGGGGACACTCCAAGTCAATGTGCACAGATTACAAAGTTTAGAATACGTTCCACAGTTTGTCCCAGAAGGCTCGGATGAAGCTCCGGTGGTGGCGATAACCATGGGCGGCGGGGTGAGAATGGTCGACGGTAAGTAAGCTTGTTTCCTTGTGGTTGCTATCACTGAGGTGGTTTCAGTTTGGACCTTGGCGGAGGAGAAGAACGTCTCCGTAGTTATGGGAAGCTGTCCGATGGTCGGGGCCGGTACGCGTTCCCCCTAAATGTGCCCTGACATATTTGACTTTAGTCAGGTGGATTTTTCCAAAATGGTGGCCACGGCGTGTAAGTGAAATATGAGTGATCCAGTCTTGAGGTTACTCACTTTTGTTCAGGCTGGTACCCTTATTAGGTCTTGCGGTACGCCAACAACGAAAACAGTGCTTCTTGTACAACTGATATTTTGACGTAGGCGGAGCAAGTCTTGGAGTACGAAGTGAGTTCAGTCACGGTGGACATAGTAATCACTACATTTGTCTGACAGTTTTGTGTTTTCAGATCATCACGGCTGATGCGCAAATCCGTAAGATCAATGCTGTACAAGACTCAGATTTGTTCTGGGCTGCCCGTGGTGGAGGTGCGGGAAGTTGGGGGATCATCAGTAAGTATGAGAGTTGTGCCGCTGTAACTTTGGATGATGTCTAACGTAACAAATGACTCGCAGCATCTGTCACAATCAAAACTTACCCCTCAATGACAATGGGTGCATCACAACTTGTCGTCGAACCGAATGCCACGCAGAATGAGACAGAATTGGCCATCGCATTCACTACGATTGTGGCGAGCTATTCGAGCGGATGGATCAACAAGGGAATCTCCATTGGCTTCGTCCAGTTTGAAGACCAGTATCAGCTGGTGTGCAAAATATTTCATTCTTGTCTCGCCCAAGGCTGATCATTGACTTGAACAGTCTCTTAACTGGCCTTCGCAAGTTGTGCCGCTCTCGGTGCTATTTCCATTCTTCGATGAGCTGCGCTCACTATCGGCGAATTACACCGTAACCTCAAACCATACAAACGAAATAATGTTCGCTTCTGTTCCCCAGACAGAACTAACAGCCATAGCACCCATCGCGGAGGGGCTAAATGCCTACGGTGCACCACTCCAAATCTCCTCACGACTCATACCTGAGGCATCGTTGTCCACGCGGGAATCCGCGCGACAGGTTGCAGAAGCGATCTGGGGAGGCATAAACATGATAAATGCTGTCATAATCGAAGCGAACAGCTCCGCATTTGGTCTTACTCCGCTGGAAGTGTCTGCCAGTACACCCCCTGCTTTGAAAGCCAACGTCAATGAGACTGGGTCAAATCCTGCTCTGTACGAAGCAGTATGGGAAACTACGTTCGCAGCGTCAGTCATCCTTTTTTTTTTTTTATGACGGTGGTGTTAGCTGACTGATGGATCGTAGGTCGTGGCAGATGAATGCATCGCATGAAACGCAGGAGGCATTGATATCTGCTGTCGAGCACGCGGTTGACCCGTTGACGGAAATGGGCATCATTGGAAGCTATCAAGGCGATGGCAACGCTTATGAAGAGAATTGGAAAGAAAGTGAGTAAGACGTATCTATCTAAGACTTGTATACTGACCTGCGGAAGCTTTCTTCGGCTACAAATATTCCAACCTGACATCGATCAAGCGCAAGTATGATCCAACCAACTGTAAGTTTTACCTCTCATAAACCGCACATCGCCCGTGTTCTGACATTCAAAAGTTTTCAACTCCTTGAAGGTTTGATTTGTTCCGATGTCTATTCACTGCTTGCCATGTTGTCTAACCGTTCTTTTTTTCTCCCAGGGCATAGATTGGATAGAGGACCTTCCCCAGTATGAGTGCTATTGAGGCATAGATGGCAGTGATGGGGAATTCCAATATGCAGTTACTGTTGTGCTTTCGTTCTATGTATTTGATCTACTAGAGAAGTACGTGCCCGTGGGTTGGCCCTTAGAGAGTGGCCATTGTTGAATGTCCAGTCCGCTAACGCATCAGCTCTCGCACTTGGGGGTTGGTCGTCCAAGGACCAGGCGATGAAGATTCCAGTCACCCGATATAACTACAACTATGTTATCTGGTAGTATGAGGCAGTCGAGTGAACAATTGTCTGGGTCCGAGTCAGACTTTTGATTTTATATATAGATATTAACGATATGTGCTAGGCGGTTGGCCAACCCCGGGCCGTAAGATCTGTGTGTCTGCGTCTATAATTAAGTCCGGTCGTAGATGGTGAAGTCACTTTCTGTATGACGGAAGTAGGCCATGACCCTTGGAGCAATATCGTCTGGGACAGGTTATAGCTGCAGTATAGGTGGGCATCCCGGTCCCGTAACGGGACCCATTGATTGTTTCCTATACTTCCGAACCAAGGCTCCGGCGGTGTCAAAGCTAGCTATGGCGCTGTCACGGTTTAGAAGGGCATAACACACCGCATTACATCTATTTGTATTCAGTCGATTGATGTGTATGGGGTTCGTGTGTTGTCTTCCCCTCACATGCAGAGGCCCGGGAGACGCCTTGGAGCGGAGATTCCCAGACTAGCTGTCTGAGCATGTGTGCTGTCGACCTGATCCAGGAACAAGCCACACCCCAATGCAGAGTCCCTGTACAGGCACCAGAAATGGAACTTTAGACCCACATCGACGCACCTACTTAAACGTAGGTTTAAGATTCACGCTCTTTTGGAGGTCTTGTGACTCACTAGGAAAAGGAAATTTCAGGGTCTTCGCAGGGTTGTCCTCAGTGCGTTTCCCAAAACGGGTGCTTCAAAGCTGTTGGCAACTCGGTTACTTATGTTCGCATGGAGTGGGAATCAATGTAAGTATCACACGCAACAAGGTTCGCCTCTGAAGATTGGGTAGGAGGTTCGTGCGGGATTGCGCCGTGCCGTACGAATGTCAGTCGGATTAGAATCAAGACTTGCTGTATCTGTGGATAACAATTAAACGAGACGAAGTGATTATAGGTGCTCATTTTTGGCTCGTATATCAAGTGATACCGTACCTGCGAGGGTTCCCAAAAGCTTTCTTCATACTCCCCACCAACTTGACACCCCCCTCATAGCTCTCGCTTGCAATGGCCCCCTGGCAGAAAAGTACCTGGACGGTTCGCACATCTCTCTACTACTCTTGTTTGTTGGTAGTGATGCATTGCCCCTCAACTGCTTGGTGTTAAATCACTGGTGGAACCACAGCCTGCCCCTGGCACAAACAACCGGGAAGCGGTTAAGAGGGACTCAGGCCAAGTATCAGTCAATTCGTCGGGTGGGGATAGAAAAGAAAAACCCGCACCTAGAGAATCCGCACCCATGGCACCAGTAAGTTGCAATCTCGAGACCTCTGCGAGATTCTCCCGATCACGTGGTTAGATTTACGGTAAGCCTGAGTCCGAGAACACAACTCAACAACCTCCTAAGAATAAGCCTGGAAAGGTATGTACGAGACGAATGGCAGTGGTATCCCTGGCTAACGTGGTCCAGCCCGGGAATAAATAAGCGGAGCGTAGTCGTCTTTCAAATGTTGAATTAGTACCACGCCATGTCGTGCCATGCTCAACCCGCGAAATTTGTACCGAAACTGCGATTTTGTTATTGTGTGCTTTCGGGTGTGAGAGGGTGGTGTCAGGGGGTTGTAAGAGCGGCGGGTGATGATACTAATAGGCGTTCTTTGGTGGTAGGCTTAAGTATGACGCGTACGAGTTGAGGGGGTGCTAGGTGGGGATGTCTCTCCCCATGATGTGAAACGGTAGGTCGAGTCGCATCATCTAATTGCTCACGGTTCGGTGGATCGAACCTACCGAGTCTCTGAGAATGGTAGTAACAGCCGTCGTTTTCGAGTCAAAGCACCAACCGAGAACGCGTACGGTGTACGATTACCAGTAATACCGGTACCGTGACTAGTAGTAGTATAATACTGTAGAGTACTGAATGTAATATTAGATTTTGCTGTCAACAAGGTACTATCTGGTGCTACAGTGACTGTGATCCGACGTCTGTCTGACCGGCGCCGTTCTCATGCGGAGTTGCGGCTCCGATGGCGCATGAATCATGCGGTTAAGCTCAAGTTGGTCACGGTTGACTAGCTACGCGCGTCAACCTGATAAGCCTCCCACTTTCGAGGTCTTCAACTAACTCTGTACTTCGACGTCGCTCTTTCACTCTCTCTGGTCACAGTCGTATGCCCCAGTACCAGCTGCCAATAGCAGCTCTCCTAACAGCGACAGCTGTTGGGAGCATCCTCGTCCTTTATCTTACAAGGCCAAAACTCGAAGGAAAGGTTCAACTTCCAACGTCTGGTGAAGAAGATGAGTCGCTGCTTCGCGACCCTTTCGATGTGACGCGACCAGAGGACGTCGTAGATGGATATCCAATCAACGAAGAAGCTTTCTGGAACAACGTACGCACCGTGTCAAACTGCTCGGTACCCACTCATACTCACTTCTTTCTGTAGGTTCGCCTCTGGAAACTCTTGCTCTCTGCGCTCCTTGCGGTGATTCTCGT
The DNA here is from genome assembly GCA_038092895.1 of Chalciporus pseudorubinellus. NCBI lineage: Eukaryota > Fungi > Basidiomycota > Agaricomycetes > Boletales > Boletaceae > Chalciporus > Chalciporus pseudorubinellus. The sequence goes on along the minus strand of JBBPRG010000461.1, from coordinate 5,651 downwards.
TCTCCAGTCTGTTAGCCTAGGATGGGCCGTTTCAGCCGGCGAGGGCGACAGCGTTCTGACTTTCGCGTTGCACGTCGCATACGCATTCTACCTGGCTGCTCTCGCCATTCGCTCCATCTATCAAAAGGCAGTCAAACCACACACAGAGTCCATCATTCATCTCGCAGTGTTGACCTTTGTGCCTACAATATCCCTCTTTGCGACAGCCATCCTGCCAACATCACGACCCATCAGTATGTCACTCGTCCAGAACTACCCTGCGCTGGTCGGACTTTGGCATGCTATTCTCGTTATTTACTTCGTCGCTGCGCTGCTTGCGTTCTCAATACCCATGGGACCCCCCTTGCATTACCCTTCCGAGACTCTCTATTCAGAAAAGACCATCAAAGCCACAACGAACCGCGACGATGACAATGTCTGTGGGGTGATCGGAACGTCCGTCTGGGGTTATCTCCTCTTTAGCTACACTACCAAGGTGGTCATGCTTGGATATACCTCGGAGTCCCTCGAGATCGGTGACCTACCAGTTGTTCCGGGAAACATGCGGGGCACGCATCTCTACGCGGCCATGCGACGCACGATACGGACTATCAAGTGGAGTCTCCGTTGGTGGCGGCCTCGAGTAGGCTCCGGTTGGGAGCTCGCATATCAGCTCGTGCGAGTAAACACCTTACCGTTAACGATGTTGGTATCGCTGGCTGCTTTGTCTGCTTGCCTGTTCTACACCCCGCCATTTTTCCTGAGACAGGTTGTGATGTATTTGGAGTCGGACCCCAATCGTGAGGACCGAAGTTGGGGTTGGTTCTATCTTACCGCTATGGTCTTTTCAACCGCGTTCGTGGATCTTGGTAAGACGCGTGTCATATGGTGCTGGTCGCTCTTTAACCCTTCGGGCGATTTCTAGCTACTGGTCAGCTTTGGTCTCTTGCTACGACGACGGTGCAAGTGCGTATTAGGATCCAACTGAACACGACTCTGTTCAGCAAGACCCTGGTTCGCAAGGACGTCGCATCGTCTTCTAGCACCGTAGACAAGAACAAAGACGGTGACAAGGATAAGGGCAAAGAGACCAAAGACGTCGAAGATGATTTCTCGAGCAAGGCGCAAATCATGACGCTCATGACGACAGATGTCGATCGAGTCAGCGACTTTTCTTGGCATGCTTTCGCCCTCGTTGGTACGCATCCATTTGCTCCTTCAACTTAATCGGTCTCGTTGACATTGGCGCATAGATTCACCTATCGAAATCGTCATCGGTACTTGGTTCCTTTACAATCTCCTCGGCGTATCCTGTTTCGTTGGGCTCGCTGTGATCTGCTTGTTCTTACCTTTGAACCATTACGGAGGAAAGGTTGTAGTCAATGCCCAAGAGAACCTGATGAAAACTCGTGACGAGCGCGTGGCCTTGATGAATGAAGTAAGTGATATCATCGAGAGTGAATGTGCTCATTTGATGACAACGACGTAGATTCTAGGCGCGATCCGTATGCTTAAGGTGATTGAGTCTTGAGTTGATGCTTTCGCGTGGAGCTGACGAGGAATTAGTTCATGGCCTGGGAACGAAGTTTCGAAAAGAGGGTGCTGAAAGTTCGAGAAAGGGAATTGAAATATCAGAAACTGAGTTACATGGTTGAGCTATTGTTCAACGTGCTGTGGTATGTTTCCTTGTTTGCCGATATGGCAGTGGAATCTCAATATCAACTTACATTGCAGGGATGGCTCGCCGATTCTGGTTACTATCATTTCCTTCTGGCATTTTGCTGTCGTTCGTGGGCAGACACTTACACCATCAACTGCATTCACTGCAGTAAGTTTCTTTTGTCATTCAAACGTGAATTTGACTGATCGAGATGCGAAACAAAGATTCTAGGTGAGTACAATTCCTCGAGGTTATTCGCAATTATCTGAAGTCCGGCGGAGTCTTCAATGAGATGAAATTTGCGCTGAATGCCCTTCCGGAGACCTTCATCAACATGCTTCAGGTGAGTTCATGCTTGCTCGTGCGTGTTTATGTAACCGAAAACCTTTTTCCTTAGGGTTTCGTCTCGCTCCGCCGCATTGAAAAGTATCTCCACGGTGTAGAGGTCACCCCAGTTCCTCCCCTGAACATGCAGTCCCAGCAGATCGCACTCCAAAATGCAACAATCACCTGGGCTCAGGATCGCACTCAGCAAAGTGGCAGCTCGACGCCTTCTGTCGCATCCACTCCTAGGGCCAAGTTCATGCTGCTTGACCTCGCTCTATCTTTCCCCGAAGGCGAGTTGTCTTTAGTGTGCGGGAAGCTTGGAAGTGGAAAGACCCTGTTGTTGATGGGTACGTGTCATAGCAAAATATAACTGCCTCGTCGAGCGATGTTGATCTATCGGCGTAGCGCTCCTGGGAGAGGCGGATATTCTCGCTGGACAGGTGATTTGTCCAAGGTCACCACCTGACGCTCTTGCAAGCTTCTCCGGAAAGCCAGCGTCATCGAAGGAATGGGTCGTCCGAGGTATCTGTGCATACGTCCCGCAAGTAAGTGGTATCCAGCATTGCTAACGAAATTTCATCAATAATCTCCTTTGTCAAGACCGCATGGCTTAGGAACGCGTCTATCAAAGGTAATCTGAGGTTCCCGCCTTGCTCTAGTTGAAAAGCTAACTCATCTCAGATAATATCCTGTTCAACTTGCCTTATGACGAGGAGCGGTACCAGAAAACCATCAAAGCGTGCGCACTTGAAAGCGATCTGCTTATCCTCGAGGACGGAGATGAATCCGAAATCGGCGAACGTGGTGTAAGGACTTTTTTTAATCACCCACAATAATGCGTTGAACTGACATCCCTTCAGGTAAACTTGTCTGGAGGGCAGAAGGCTCGAGGTAAACTCCGTTCTTTTGTTGTCTTCCAATTTGATGCTGATCAATGTCTCGCAGTCTCGCTCGCTCGTGCGGTGTACTCTCGCGCATCTGTCTTGCTTCTCGACGACGTTTTGTCTGCGGTCGATGCTCACACTGCCCACCACATTTACAACGAATGCTTAAGGGGCGAATTGGTGCGCGGGAGAACTGTTATTCTGGTTTCCCATCACATCCAGCTGTGTGCCCCTGGCGCCAGCTACGTTGTCGCTTTCGACAACGGACGTGTGGCATTCCAGGGCGATCGCGACTCCTTCCTCGGGTCACCTGTCATGGCTACTCTTGTGCATGCTAACACAGGCGAAAGCGATGGGAAAGAGAAAGAGAAAGAGCAAGAAACAACGGCTGCGGTTGCTGAGGAGATTTTGGACCAAGATGAAACTGCCGAAGCCACAGAGCCCATTTCAGAGACGAGTTCTACCGCCTTCACGACTGAAGAGATCAAGCCTGAACCAGAGAAGAAGAAATCCCCCCGCAAGCTCGTCGAAGAAGAGAAGCGCGCTGTTGGCCATATCGGAAAGGAAATTTGGGAAATGTATATCAAAGCCTGTGGAGGGTACAAGTACTGGATCATCTTTGCCCTGGCCCTTTTGCTTGGAGCGTTGAGTCCTGTTGTGGAGAATTGGTGGCTCAAGTGGGTCTTGGCCGTACATCTTGGGCTGGGATGTTAATGTTCTCTGTTAGGACGTGGTCTGGCGCTGATCCTAATGAGGCTGCACGGAACGGTCCGGTCTATTATATCACCGTCTATGCTGCGGTATGTTGTTTGTTTACAGATGGAAGCCTTTGCTGATGCTAATTTGGATCTTAGGTCACAATCTTTGGTAGGTGGAGCGGGAATTCATGGGGCTTGGTGAAATAACATGCCGTTGCAGGGCTCTTCTTGAACGTTTTCCGATTCTACGTTCTTTGTGAGTCTTGTTCTGCGTTTGCTATGATTCGACACCGACTGTCTACAGACACCGGGTCCATCAATGCGTCGACTGTTCTTTACAAGAGTAGGAGTGTCATACCCAGGATCCCACTGGTTACTCATGTGAATGATAGGGCTGCTTGAAACTGTTCTTTTCGCCAACATTCGCTTCCATGACACGGTTTCACGAGGTCGCCTTCTGAACCGATTTGGCAAAGACTTTGAGGGTATGGATCCCAGCAAACTCTGAAATCTCATTTCACTTCATCTGCGGCTAGGTATCGACAGCAACATGTCTGACAACTTTGGACGTAGCATCATCTTTGGTTTGGCAGCAACGACTATCATCATTACCATCAGCGTCGTTGGTGGTCTCCCGTTCATCATTGCCGCCTTGGCCCTCAGCTATGTTTACTACAATGGTGAGCGCAGCCGCGTGTTCGGAGGGTCAGCTGGGCTGATGTAATCTCAGTTGCCAAAGTGTACGGGCAGACAGCACGGGACATGAGACGTCTTGGTATGAGCGCGATAACTGTGTTTCATCCCCATGTCTAATTCATCTGCGCAGACTCTGTTACTCGGTCTCCGTTGTACTCGATTTACGGTGAGACCATTGCCGGCGTTGCGATCCTGCGTTCTTTCGGAGCGTCATCGAAGTTCTTGCGTGACATGATTCGCTGTGTGGATACCGTAAGTGACCTGCTCGTGCATTTATTGCTGTGCTCACGCGCACCTAGAATGCAAACCCTTACTACTGGATGTGGGGAGGTGCGTATTGCAAGGTTAGCCAGAATTCCGTCATGCTGATGATGGTTTCAAGTAAACCGCTGGCTTTCTATGCGGTTCAACCTGCTCTCGAGTCTTATCGTCGGTTTGACGGGTGTCGTTGCGGTGTTTTATCCAAGCATATCCGCTGCCTTGGCTGGTTTTGCTCTGGCTTTCGCCACTAATATTACCCACAACGTATGTCATCCGTTGTTATCCCTGCATGACTGAATGACATGATGTTCTCTGCAGCTTTTGTTCTTGGTGCGACGCTTCGTTGCTCTCGAGCAATCCATGGCAAGTTTTTGACATTTTACGTCGATAAGATACTGACTTTAGATTAGGTTGCCCTCGAGCGTGTCAAGGAATACTCTGAGCTTAAACGTGAACCACCTGAGTTCGTTGAGCCTCGTCCAAGCCCGTCTTGGCCGGAGAACGGTCACATCAAGTGCGAGGATCTGGTGATCAGATATGCTGTGCGTTTTCTCTCTCTGGTTACGCGACAGTGACTGAATTGTGTATGAAGCCTGAACTCCCCAATGTACTGCACCATTTGAACTTTGAAGTGCGGCCCAGCGAAAAGGTACGAGTACCATGAACAACAGAGACTCTTTTATTAACCCCGTGCTGTCCAGGTTGGTATTTTAGGCAGAACTGGATCTGGAAAGAGTACCCTCGCTCTGTCGTTCTTCCGATTCGTCGAGGCGACGGAAGGAAAGATCACCATTGACGGCGTTGATATCTCACAAATCGGTTTAACGGACTTGCGAAGCAAAATCACGATTATACCTCGTAAGTGGGACAGACATTTTGGTCGCATACATGCTCAAGCATTGTACAGAGGACCCTACTATCCTGAGCGGGACGTTACGATCCACACTCGATGTCTTTGACGAGTATGAGGACGCAGATATTGTGAGTGACTTCTGACTTGCGTGAGAGCTGTGAATCTTAAGATTTTCAAAAGTTCGAAGCCCTTCGTCGTGTGCACTTGATATCGTCTGAAGCTGTGCAGGAAGAGACGCCAGAGACGATCAATGTCAACGTTTTCCGGAACCTGGAGTCGCCTGTCTCCGAAGG
>JBBPRG010000460.1:0-12199 GCA_038092895.1 Chalciporus pseudorubinellus | reverse complement strand
GTTGGACAAGGACACCAAACATGTGAAGACACTGATAGAGCTTGACGAGAGTGCGCTAGCTCTCTTCGCAAAGACCGAGAAAGCGATCGGTCAGCTGAGAAAAGTATGTTCATTTCCTTGTTTCGTTTGCATCGGGATGTTAATCTGCATCTGAACAGACCGCCGAGGACAAGAGAGAGGTTGCGAGAGGATTCGAGTTGGTCCTGTCGTTGTTCCTTCTTCAAGGCCGCTGTGGCGAGGCGGATAGCCTCGAGAATCTTGAGGTCTGTTCGCCCTAACACACTTTCGTTCCTCATTCCTAATTGTTTCCTTCTCAGACTTCACTCGAAGCGACCACCAAGATGTTCGCGAACGACAAGACTCCGAAGAAATCCAAGAAATCCAAATCCCAGCCCACTCCACCTGCTGATGGCGAACCGGTTCCTATAGACGTTCTTGTAGACTTGATCATTGGCTTCCTAGAAAACGGGAGCGCATTCACACGGTCAGTCGCCAACGAGTCGTTCTCGCGCGTCTCGAGTGCTGTGCAAGAAAGCACTGTGGATTTGATTCTGAGTGTGAGTCCCCTGTCTAGGGTTCCTCCCGATTCGGCGTAATAACAGGCATCCAATAGCAATTGGAGCGGAGGGATCCAAGCGAGTTGGTCGGCGATGAAGACGAGGAGATGGGAAGTGACGAAGAGGGCGGAAGCAATAAAGATGACGAAGAAGACGAGGAGAGCTCTGAAGAAGAAGGATCCGAAGACGAGAGTGACTCTGAGGAAGGGGATGACGAGGCTGCTGACGAAGTGCGCCACAAGATCAAGGAAGCGCTCAAAGCTAGCGGGATGGATGCTGGAGAGGACGACTCAGGAGAAGACTCTGACGAGGAAGAACTCGTGGACGACGAGCAAATGATGGCCATCGACGAACACCTTGCTGAAATATTTAGGTCAAGAACGACGGAACGAAAATCCAAAAAAGGTTTCGTGTCTCCCTTCATGACATGTGTTTTGGGTGCTCATGTCGATCCCAGGCGTTGACGCTCAACGGGAAGCAACACATTTCAAGAACCGAGTTCTTGATCTCATCGACATCTTTGTCAAACGAGAGTCGCAGAGTCCACTCAACGTACGACTCGTTCTCCCATTAATCGAACTCGCGACCAAGAGTGGCATGGACGAACGTCAATTATCCGACAAAGCCAGCGGTATCCTCAAAAGTCGACTCTCCAAATCAAAGGACGTACCGACCACCGTACCGCGAGATGAAGCCGAGACTATTCTCCGAGAGGTGCACCTACGGGCACGAAAATCGCACGGGTCTGATACCCTGTCCGTCCTCAGCCAGAGCAGTTTCTACCTGTGCAGGATTTTGATAGCCGTGAACGCGGAGGACGCAGCAGTGAGCGTGTATCAAGAATCCCTTGACGATTACATGTCGCGGAAAGCGTCGCAACTCGCATTCAGCTTTTTCCAGGACTGGGCACGTCGTTTCCCTGCGCTAGGGTGGAAACTACGAGACAAAGTCTTGGAGTCATCCTCAAAGGCAGTCAACTCGTACAGAAAGTGTCAAGCATTCCAACTTTTGAATGTCATCCTGAGTCAACCAGACAAGGTGTGTGGTTTCATCCTTTGGGACGACCGACAATGATTTATTACCTCTTTACTACCGCAGGGCGAACAACCAGCGGCGATGGCAGCGTTCCAGAAGGCACTGCAGAAGGCTATCCTTGATCTGGTCAATAGCTCTATTGACGATGACCATGGCCTGTCGCCTGCTCAAGTAAAGGACCTCTTAAAGGTTGTCCTACTCTGCTTCCGTCAGACCCGCAAGACCACTGAGCCATCAACTGTTGGGGTTTGGGATTCGGACGCGTGGATGGCACTCCACAGCAAGCTATCTTCAAGCAGTCGATTCAAATCATCTCCCTCTGTGTTGAATATATGCCGCCAGGTGGAATCGGCCATCGCCCAAAGCAAACCAGCAGGACAGAGCAAAGACGGAGGGAAACGCAAGGCGGAGTTGGATCAGGTAGCCGAGGCCGAATCTTCTCAGAAGTCGAATCGGAAGAAACAAAAGAAAAGAAAATCATAGTAATCAATGTGATGCAGAGCTATGTAATTCTGTGTACGTGGTACCCCTTCCTTGAGGTGCCAGGTAATTGGGAAGCCACGGGATTTAGCCCTGGGCGTCTTGTACAATCTATGCCAATTTATACCACATACATTGGTTGGGCACAGATGTTCACTGACGGGGGTACCTATACCATCATTGGCACAGAGCTGAGAGCATCAAAAGAGGCGCAGTTTGTGGACTACGCTTCTGAAGAAGATATCATCTTTGCGCGGAGTGCTTGTAGTGCTGTCCTATTTTGCGGGTTCAAGAGGCATTGGGCGACGAGTTGGGCGCAACGACGCGCTCTAGTAGGTGGGTACATTGCTGAGTCGACACGAAGACATCTTGACTAGGCTGACACTCACCTGTTGAGTCTGCTGCGTGACTCGATAGCAGTTCGACACATTTCAGAACGTTCAGTGGCCACGCTGAGGATGCGTTCTGGGATGCCTGCAAGTCTTGCACATTCCACCCCAAAAGATTCTTTAGCAAAACCACTGGTCAGTTGATATAGGAACGTCACGACTCTGCTGCCATCAATGCGGCTGTCGGTCGTGTATCCCATGTGCAAGTTCTGAACGTCATCTGGGAATCTTCTCTCCAAATCAATGGCTACGAGGGGATAATGCGTGATGAACAACGTCTTGCATTCGATATTTTCCACAAGATGTTGGAGAACTGCATCCGCGATTGCCATCTATATCCTTTTTGAATGACTCACTTCACTTCAGATAAACGCAGAAACACGTACACCATCCGCCGTCGATGTTCCTCTTCCAAGCTCGTCCAGAATGACAAGACTTTTCGAAGAGGCGGTCTTCAGGATCTCATTTGTCTCTGTCATTTCGACCATAAATGTTGACCGGCCGCGTGCCAATTCGTCAGATGCTACCATGATAGTCAACACGTGTAATCAGCAGGCAAGAAAGACTTACCGCCCATTCTTGTAATAATACTGTCGGACATCCCTATCCTGGCAGCCCTAGCGGGTACATATGACCCGATTTGAGCCATGATTGCAATCAAGGCAACCATCCGAACAGCAGAACTCTTGCCTCCCATGTTCGGACCGGTTATGATAACACTACGGGGGGACTCTCCTCCCATGGAAAGAGAGTTCGGAACGAATGGGTCAGGCCTTAAAGCTTCAACCATCGGATGCCGGCCATCTATGATGTCGAGGACGTTATCATCAGTGAGCTCCGGCCGCACGTAACCCTCCTGGAGAGCGACACGAGCAAGGCTGAGGAGACAATCAGCAACCGCAAGTTTGTTGATAGCATCCCGTAGCAGGGAATAATGGGATTCCACGATCTCATCCAGGAACGTGCTATACGCTTTGTCGGCTTCGGCAGCAAGCGACTCCTGATACCTCGCACGTTCTTGAATTAGCCTTTTGACCTCGGGCGCATGATATCGCCTGTTGTACTTCGTACTGAAATGAATTGTAAGAAAATCACTTTTCTGGATGTACAGTGGTTTTACCTTGAAACCAATTCCCAGTTCAATGGAATAGCTTTGTTGTCGGCTTTTTTGACCTCCACAAGGAACTACATAGGGACCGTGAATTGTCATCATTGAACCACGCCATAATAACGTACTTCAGTCCCTAACACAGTTATCCATTGGAGCGACGGCATTCTAAGAATTTTGCGAACTGTGGTGCCATCAGCGCCCGATCATCAGTGATGGAGCAAAACTCTATACTTCGCTTCAGTTCCTCTGCGAGTTCAGTTTCAACGGTTTGAATCATCTGCTGTAATCAGACCGATAAGGGCACGAAGGGTGAGAGAGACTCACGAGCCTGATTTCCGCAAGGGCAGGGAATCGCTCCGAATCAGTCCACAGCGAATCCTTCTTCCCCTCAGTCGCGTTCTTCAAGGAAATTCTACTTAAACACTCCTGGACTGGGCCTTTGATTTTGGGCAAAGAAAGAAATATCTCGTTCAACAGTTTAGACCGAAAGTCACCAAGAGAACGCTCTTCGAAAGCATCAAATCCCGTAGCGACCTGTTTCAGAGCAGGGAGCAAGATAGCGAGCTCTTGAGGTGAACACTACGAACCTTTCCAGTGAGATCGATCATAGTTACGCTATGGGAGGTCTGACCTTGCCATACTGAATCCGACATAGTCCCTTGGCTAGGTCCGGCAGTTTCCTCAAAACTTGTCGGAGTGCGACCAATTTTTCCGATGAACTGGTAACTATCTCGTCAACTGCATCTATTCTATCTTGGAGAAGTCTAAAGATATGTGTTAGTCAGTAATGCGGATATAGATGGAGACTAAGTTACCGTTTGTCCGTGAGCGGTCGGCCTATCCAACTCTTCAACAACCTTGCACCAAATTTGGTTGTAGTGCGATCAAGAACCCACATCAGAGATCCCCTGGTAGTGTAGTCAGTCTGGTTTTGGTACACTTCCCTACAAAGACCCCGTCAGCCTTGACCACAGCTGAAATTGAGGAGCATACAGATTCGTCAATGTACTAGCATTGAGAAGCATGTGCGTTCTATCGGTGAACTTCGTGAAAAATCTAGCGCCCAGGAAAGCATCTGCAATGCGAAACGACGAGAGGTATTTGATAGCATGGGCCAGCGCAATAATCACTTGCTGTGGGAAGCTATTTATCACACCGAGAAGTCCGTCTGCCCATCGTCACAAATAAATCCCTCCTTCAAATAATAGAAATTGTGAACTTACTCATCAAGGTATCCTTTGAATCAGCTTTCGTCTTGTCAGAGTAGAATTCAGTCACGAAATCAAAAGCTGCAGAAAACGACATCCCACTCGCGTAGCGCTCGATACGTATTTTCTGCCCACTGTGCGCAGATCTTCAAAACAAATTTAGCCTTTGAGGGGTGACGGATAGGAATACTTACCCAGCGTAGTGGCTCAGGACCTTTTGAGTGAGCTTACTCAGTCCTTGTTCAGGAAGTACAAGTTCGGCTGGTCGAGTGTGTACAAGTCGGGTCTAACGATCCATAAGGAGGATAAATTGCAAACCCATGGGAGACATACCTCGAGCTCAGAGCGCATCACGGTATCTGGTGCATCTCGTGTGAAAAGGAACACAGATCAATGTGTCTGAACTGACCGTCGAATTCATCCCAAACGACATCCCCTGTGCTTGGCGTGATCGCGATCATGCTTATTGATACGAGGTTTTCGGAGTTACCACCGGCTCTTGGGATTTCCGTAAAACAAACGAGAGGAGGGGCCGCATGTGTATCCGAATCGTCGACGGAACCGAGCTCATCAACATATCTATTGATCTGTTAACATGCAGAAGGATAGAGTTTACTATATTTCCTTACGTTGTGGCCGTGTAAAGATGAGTCAACTTTCGTTCAAAGAGCGTATTCCTGGTGTCGCTGGCTTTCTTGAGCGCCGCGGTCTCTGTCTGTTGAACAATTCCAACTTTGTGCCCTTGAGAGAGAAGCCTAATCCAATGTAAACGATGTATAATGTGACATTGTCGAGAACTTACTTCTTAAGATGTACGTCGCGACGATGGACTGGTATTGAAGCGGTCAGCAAATTGCGACGGGGGTACGCGACTATGCCCAATTCCCGACTGGCAATCTGTCGATGAGAATCAGCAACACAGTCGAACCAATAAGCAAGAATGTCACACACCGAAGCACTTTCTTCATAAAAATAGTATTTATATCCCAACTCGATCATTAAAACCACACCGGGGTTATCCTTGATAAATTTCAATGACTGTATTGAACGATCATATAGTACTGTGAGATTCAAACAAACAACGAAACTTGCCTGCAGCTCCGCTGGCGTGTATGGTTGTCCGCTGGGCCCAAGCTCCTCCGAGGTTCCTTTCCCTTTACCCGAAGACGTGGCCCGTGTTTTGCCCTTCACCTTACTTGGCTTGTGGGAGAACATTTCTTGGAGTTCCTTGAACGCTACGTCAGACACGTCCGACTCGGCACCGTCGTCTTGTTCCTGGGGAGACTCATCGTCGGATGAATGGATATCATGGTCTTGATGATGCTTTTGACGTGCAGGGCCGCTGTTCTCTCCCAAAAGAACGCGTTCGAACTCTGCATGGCGCCGCTTCTTCGCCTCATCATGTTGCGCCGCGGGTCTCTCAGCAGTAGACTTCTGAGAGGGGCGAAAACACCACTGATCAAGCTGATTGCTCTTTCCGACTTTGAGCTTCTTGATGCGCGGTTGATCATCAGTTTCCGGGTCTTCCAGCGTCAGGTCGATTGCCGTGTTGGACTCAAGCGGGCGCTTCTTCTTGGGAGATAAAAAAAAAGAAGAAATACGAGGTTGCGCGTCTGAGCCTGTGCTCCTGCTGGTGGTCTTCCGACTCATCACGAAGAGTTGGTCAAAGTTGCGGTCAAGTTTGTCGCGTCAGTTTCTTTACCCCTCTAAGTCTGACACGTGACGTCAGTATGTCACGTGGCAATTATATTATAGCTTTTTCGCGTGTTGCAGTTGTCAAGAGCAATGTCCTGCCGGAGAGCGTTCTGTTGGGTTCGCCCGAACCTCGTCACTCAGGCCTCTACGCGTCCTTCTTCTTCGCGGACATCTTTGGTCTTTCGAGGGTACACGACCGCAACCCAGGAGGGTCAAGTCGTTTCAGAAACTAATCGTGCGTACTTGGATTGTAACGTAGTGAACTGCAACTCACGAACAACTCCCCTAGGAGCTGAGAAAACATTAAAGCGTTTCTGGAAGACCGTCGGAATCGACGATAGGACGAATGGAATTGCTATCACCCTGGATAAGCGTGCATTAAAGACCCCGTCCGGCAATACTCTGCTATTGCCAGAGAACAAACGTTTGGTGGCCACACTGATTGCCAATGAATGGGAAAATCAAGACACGATATTGAAACTGCACGCTTTGCCAATGGTAACCGACTTTGTTCTCAAGGAAGAAGTATTGAACCATCTCTCGTTAGACGTCTGTCGCATCCAGGGCTGTCGACGCTCTGCGCGACGAGGAGACTTGTGCAGCAGCTCGGGAGGCATTACTAAACTACCTAGACACAGACACTGTCTGGTAAGGTCGTGCGCAACAATACCAAGCCGTACTTACAACTTCCCTAGCTTTCACCACGATGATCCCGAGCCTCTTGTGAAGCTCCAGGAAAAGCACTGGGACCCACTTCTTGAGTGGGCCAGAAGCACATTTGACGTCGAAATTCACGTTCATAGATCGGTTCTGTTCCATTCGCAGCCTGAGCGAACGCGACAGATATTCAACGATGTCTTGGCCCAGATGGACTCTTGGGAGCTGGCAGGTGAGTTACGAGTCTCTGCTACATAGCTGACGAGTGAAACAATCTCCTTGGCAGCCATGGAAAGGGCTACCTACATTACAAAATCATTCCTTGTCGCTCTAGCCCTTGTTAAGCGGCATTTGACCGCAGATGAAGCGGCTCTTGCTGCTCAAGTGGAGGTGGCAAGTCAGATAGAGAGATGGGGGGAAGTTGAAGACTGTGAGTTTCGACCATTTCGCATGTGGTATTTCGAAGTTCGGCGCAAGAACGCTCACTGATTGTCCCACCCCCAGCCCATGATGTAGATTATTATGACGTCCGCCGGCAGTTGGGGAGTGCCGCTTGTTTGGTCACTAATATGTCCTAGAATGTGACGACTATTATTCGTCTATCATATTTCCACACACACGGCTCGCACCGCCTTTGGCTCTTCCCCGCTGGCCGTCCTGGTTGTCCGTGATTCTCGATGTTAAGGAGCTCCGAACAATGGATCCTATCAGGACATATCTTTCATGCGTTTAAATACCCGCATCGAGAGTCCAAACCTTGTCTTAGATCCATGCATTGTGCTCACGAGCAGAGATTTCTCCCCATACTACAAGTACATTCCAGCCTTCATTCCAATCATTTCTGAACACCTCCGTAGGTCTGAATGAATGGGACATAGCCTGACTGCTTTTCTTTCTTCCGCCACTATGTTTCCTGTGCTTGTGCGAAAGAATGATTCGATATAGCACAAAATCTGGCTGTGCGAACACCCACAGCACGAAGACGATGTGCTACTTATAACCCCCGTTGATAACAACGTTGATAATTCAACACGCTGCCTACTGATACTCAGATGATAGCGGCAAGCTGGTGCATTGGTAGCCGCATTGGGGTGAGTTAAGCGCGAAATGATTTCCCCATCATCCAACCGAAGTCCGCCGTCACCCGGGCCATCTGGCATCAACTCCCAAGCCAACCCCATGTCATGTACAGAGGTTTTCCGGAGATTGTGGATTGCTCTGTGAAATCAGAAATAGCTGGGAACGAAAGGACAAATGAATAGCAATGCGACTTCTCAGGAGCATGGGTTGACTTCCCTCGATCGTCGTGCTCAAAAAGAGCTTCCATCCTGTTCTACTGTAGGATCTCGGGGGCTGGGAAGATATTATCCTGACGTGAGGTCCACACAGGGGCTGCACAGAGAATTTCTCAGGCTGCGAGTGTGTGTGAGTTCAATGCGTTAATCATATCGATATTGACGATGCCATGCTTGTTATCGCTGTTGGAGTAAACGGTTCACCGTCGAATTTCTCGCGAACGCTAGTACCGGTGTGAAGCTGTTACCAGAAAGAAGCCCGGTATTGTCCCTTGCCGCTCGTTGTGTGTAACATTCTGGCTCAGCGAACTTCAAGCCTTCACTTTCACGAGAGCACATGGAGCGACATTAGATTTCGCACCTTTCAATAGCAACCTCGGAGCAGACATATAGGAAGGTTCATCCATTGGACTTGCATGTGCACCATGATGCCCTAGGGTATATCGTGATGAACCGGGGTAGACCCCTGAGATGGCATGCTGAGCGGAGCGCGAATTGGAGTCCAATGCCTTCCACACTTCCTGCCAGTGACTGGAGCAACAGTGTGTACACAAGCCATTACTGCGAAGAGAACATCTATTTGCTGCTGAAGCGTTTTCTAACTCAATCTGGAGGACCACATCAGTGGGATGCTTTTGCTGTATTCATCTCGAATCATACGAGAACGGTAATAGATACGCAGGGTTGAATAACCATGTCGTGGAAAGCTGAGGTTTATTTATACAGGTTGCATTGTGGAATCAACGAATAGCATCATCCAGAAATTCTGCGGTGATCTGGGATTATCATGTTGTCTTAGCGCTCCGTGAGCGCCCGCAAAAGCAGGATCAATCGCTGAGTTCTCAGACCATGGAGCGGAGCACTTGGATCTATGATCTCGATACCCATCTTCCTGTCCCATACCATTGGAAGGGTACGTAAGATAAATCGGTCTCACTAATTTGCTAGGTTTTTCGCAAGTTCATTCCGGATCTTGTTCAGAATATGTTGATCAGACCTTCCCACTGGGTAATGGTATCCCAGCGCAGTATAAGAGGTATGGATAAATTCATGAAGCGCCCTCCTTTTTCGGTGGCAAACTCACTACCTGCCGCATCAGTCTTTTTAGGGTGGTCCCTGGCGATGTATATCTTGATAACTTTGCATCGGATAGATCTCATATGGTGAGCGGAGCTGCTCACCCTATTCCACGGGACTCGTTCTATAGTCATCAATATGGTAAATTTTCAGGTTTCGCGATCGGACGCATCTGAGGAACCTCGCTATCTCGCCATCCCGCCACAGTACCCTGTCATCTGTGGGCCCGTGGCAGAGAAAAACGGAGTTAAGCATAACCTTATGACACACTTCGTTTCAATGATTGGAGGAGAGGGTGGATTGGGAACAGTGATGGATTTTGACACATTCGCTACCTGGTGTTCTCTCTCAGGGACGAGTAAATAGTAGACGACGTTTGGCAAGCAGCGGTTACCCCTGTCAGGATCGTTGTGACGAGTCACGATTTGTAACTGTCACGTACCAATCAAGCAGCTCAAGTTTGGGAGGAAAGTTCTGACTCTGAGCAAGTTTCTACTGAGCTGGAGTGACCAACCTGGTGCAACTTGAACTTGCAGTCAGACAATCCATGAATTCAGCATCTTCGTCCAGTTCGGGTCTGAACGGTCACTCCCCGAGCAACGGTCTAACACCACCTGTCTCTCATCAACCTGAACATTCCTATGGCGATGGTGCAAACCTCTCAGTTGTATCTTCAGTTCCTGTATCTAACGGATATTCGCAGTGAGTATCCATTCTCTATCGATGTCTCGGCCGCTCACGGACCTTCAAAACCACTCTGCAGGGCACCCTACCAATTGCACAACGAGGAGATCGTAAACTATTTGTATCATGCAGGCTTTCAAACCGGTGTGGGTAACCATGTCTTCATGAAAAACGCTCGCCGTTCTGACATGACGTTAGAATTATGCAGACACGATTCTTGTAAGCACGTTCCTCTCAGGTTCCTCATAATTCTCACAGAGGCAACAAATCTAGCACATTCATCAAAATTCCTACCGGCTCCATGCAATAATTTTGTCTCGCTCGCCATTCCTTGCCCACTTAATGTCCACGTCTCCCCAGACAGGAGGACAACGTGTGATATACGTGCAGCTCGATCACGAACCAGAGGTCACACATGAGGTACGATTTCCATATAAATTGGTCATGTCTCCGTTCATTTCCGCCACCGTGTGCGGGCGGTGCCCATGTCGAAGATGACCGTGTCTGCAAACGCTCGTCATTTAAAAGCCGGTTGCTATTATTTTTATTATCTACAACCGCCGCCTCGGAGGCCGTGTTGAACGGAGCCTTTGATCTGAGTCTATGAACTTGGCAGGCTAATCGATTACATTTGCAGGGTTTCGCCATAGGTATTTGCTTGATACGTCAGAGGTTTCATCATTCATAACCGGATGTCATTTCAGCTCTGGGATACCTTTATTCGTCCATTTCCATCAATCTAATTCGGCCCGAGAATGCACGAGGTGTTCTCGCGGCCGGGTGTTTGCTTGGTGGGATGGAGGACCTGTGTGCATACGCATACCAAGCCTGCAGGCAATCAATCAGTGTGGAAACGATCACTGAATGGCTTGAATTCATTGATAGCATCCCTACGTCACCGGACGGATCACTTACCCTTCAACCACCTTTGACGTCTGTCTTTGGCCAATACGCTCGCAGACTACGAGAAGATGTTTTTCATTTTCTCGTGGTCACACTTCCCAACACGTTGGAAGTATATTCTTCCTCAGCATCCGAATCGGGCTCGTCACAGGGGCATCCCGGTCGCGATACCTTGTTGCAGATATTTTCCCTCGTACCCTTCGACATGTTCAAGGCGGCTGTGGAATCGTCTATTTTTCAAATTGGTGAGTATTACGACGCTCGCGGTTCCCCGCATCGTGAGTTCTTGACCCATTATTGTCTCAGGTTCCGATCAGTGTCGCTTTAAGTTTGCGAAGGATGCTATAGAGCTGAGGAAAAGGGGCATTGCACGCAGGCATGGATCAGAGGAGACTGTGGTGCTTGCATTTGGTGGGGGTCACATGAGTGGAAGTGCAGTTCACGTCACTCGAAAAATGCGAAAGCGGCCACTCTGGAAAGTTAACTCATGAACCGATCTCGACTAGCTTTTTCTGGAAAGTCATATTACGTGAAGTCACTCGTTGCAATTTAGTTGTTTTCTTGCTTTCGTTCTTACATGTTTGTTCAGACGATGAAACGGGCCGGTCTGGCTGCTAACGGATGACCTGGTCGCTACTATTCAATCAGTCTTCCTGTACCCCGGAATTGGAAGTCTCGCGGGAAGTGCCTCTGTTAACCTTTTAGCTGTGCTATGTGACATTGATTGCCTCGAGTCTCGGAAGAGATTCACAACCCGCAACATCATTGCCAACATGTATCCAGGCTGATGGCGATCGACCCATCTTCTCCGGACGCTTTCGATTGGATCTCCGTTTACTGCATCTGTGCGTTCCTCGCAGACGGAACCCCTCCGTGATCGATAAGGTATTTTCTCTCCTTGAGATCACGCGTGCAACCCTTGTCCGAATGACTGAACCGCGGCACAGGCTCATTTTCTTTCGTATATGAAGGCCTGCATCTTCAGACGATGATGAACAACAACCCACCTCACACTGACGATGTCCTTCAACTACACCATCTACTTCACTGGCAGAGACAACCCCCGCGATGGCTGCATCATCATCGGGGAGGACGAAAAGCCAGTCTT